>JASKGO010005078.1:0-12057 GCA_030556065.1 Holobus sp. GC000080
GATCGTTTCCAAATACTTTCTCGATGGTTGATGTTGATATGGTCTCGTATTCATTTGTATCGGACCGGTTGGAAATTTTTGCATATTCGCCCTTTGGAAAAAAGGTCTTTGCTGCTGAAGATTTCTGTTGAAAGAATTAAACTGTGGATAATTGCTTCTCTGCAAATATCTTATGTTGCTTTCCTCTTGAATATATTGCATAGCTCTGACCAAATTTTCAGGTCTCATTGCCCTTATTGTCGAACAAAGTGGTTCTCTTAAGCCCGCAAGAAAAGTGGTTAATGTCTGTTGTTGAAAAAATTCCTTCTTATTTGCAATTATATTGTCGTTATCATTATGTAAGTCGATGTAATTTGATATTGTATTCAATAAAGAAATACATTTTTCATAAAAATGTAATGGTGTTCCGTTAGGTATTTGTCGTAAGTTGACAAGGTCTCTAGTTAAAGAATTTTCATCTCGCTGATCTCCGATCAATCAATGTCCTCTTGACATCTTCCCATGTTTGTCAACCGTAAATTGATGCAACTTCTTTCGCTCTTCCTTCTAATTTACTTAATACTCCTTGTAATAACAATAAGTTTTGAATATTGTCTCTATTTTCTCTGTCGAAATTCGTTTCTAATAGAATAGTTGCGATTCTTATAAAATCATGTAATTCGTTTGGGTTTCCATTAAAATTAGGAAAAATTACCAAAGTTTTTACGTCAAATGTTGGTAGTGCCATTTTTATTAATGCTTTTTATAATCGATAAAAAAAATTTTGTTTTCAAATAAAAGGGTAATTTCAGAGTAGTTTCAGGGTAGTATCAGGGTCCGTACAAGGTGTGATACAGGAAACTGGTTTGAATGAAATTTTTTGTACTCACGGTAATGAAGGTCTATGCATATCCTTTATTGGTTGTGGTAATCCGTAAATTGGCTTTTGTTTTTGCGAAGTGATGCACTCAATCACAAAATTATTATTCACAAAAAAAGATCACAAAGTTCGATAGCAAATTAACGTTGAAAAACAAATAGGATCTCGATGAGCTCTTTTGCTATCCTACCGACTGCGCCAATTAAGTGTTTGAAAAACTATTTCATGTTTCTAAAAACAATTTTATTGTGAATATTGTGAACGCCCGACGGATTTACTAGTACAATTATACTTTACGTTATGTTCTTGCTAATACATTCTAATACACACTACTCCACTACTAATGCGCTATTGTCTTTACATCATATAAAAGGTGCTGATGATGCATCTTGTTGATAACACCTCTAACGGGTTGTTGTGGCAGATGTAACTTGCACCTGAACGCATCAAAACATAAACAATTGTTGTCGTTGGACTGGGTGAATACCGCAGATGGTGAATACCGAACTCTCTGAGTGCTGTCGAAACGTCACTCGGCTGTCACTCGACCATTTCTTGATGACCACACGATGACCACATCCAAATTTCAAAACGACGATTCCCTCGTCTATGTCCGCGAAGTCCACCTCTCAAATCACCATCCGAGATGACCAAATTTGAAATCGACGATGTACTCCGATGGGTACTTCGGCTCTTCTCCCAAATAAATGGTGTCACTGCCGGTTCCGTCCAACAAAATCTTCTTCGCCGCGTGGAGATAACAATTAACAATCTCTCTTATCTCCTCAATCCAGCTTAACTTTTCGCTGATTCCTCTTTCGTAAGCACTCCAGATATACTGGGTGTCCCAGCGAGAAGTATCCACCCGGAATAACATTAAAACTGATCATTTTAAGAAAAATCCCAGAGACACGTCAATTTTTGTTGTTAGGGGGACATCTTTTAGAATATTTCGTTATGGCGTAACAGTCACCCCCTGCCAATCAATTTCATTAATTAATTACATCAAAACTAATCAATCGATTTAAATGCCGTTTTCACTAAAATTTTGAAAAAATATTCTCTTTAAAATGAGGGGGCCCTCGCCCACCCATGCCATTTAAGATTTTTAAGTCGGGGGCCGCGGGGTGCAGGGGTGACTGTTACGCCATAACAAAATATTCCAAAAGANAATTTTGCGTGAAAAACAAAAGTAAGTGGGTGGGCGCATTCCGAATGTTAACTGGGGCGTACGGTGAAGCTACTTTCGACTGAAGCAGTGTTTATCGGTGGTACAAAATATTCTCAGAGGGCAGAGAAGTTGAGAATGATAAAGAGCGTGCCGGACGTCCAAGGACGTCAACAGCAGACGAAAACATTGATGAAGTGAAAAAATAGCATTGGCCAATCGTCGAATTACCATTAGAAAAGTTGCTGAGGGCTTTAAGATATCGATTGGCTCTTGCCATTCGATTTTTACGAATGTTTTGGGCATGAGACGTCACCGCCAAACTCGTACCATAATTGATCAATTTCGACAAATAACACCTTAGCCTTAACAGTGCCAGTGAGTTGATGGACTCTATCCACGACAATCTAAATTTACTCCAGAGGGTCATACTTGGTGACGAATCCATGGGTCTACTGTTTTGACCTGGACACGACACTTTACGCCCGAATTTGTGGAAGAATAAAAATTGCCTCTCGTACCTTGATAACGCCCCTGCCCACACTTCCTGGCTTGAGCGCGAATTTTTGACCAAAAATAACACCGTAATGATGCCGCGGCCTCCATATTCTTCATACCTAGCCCCCAGTGACTTTCTTGTTCCCAAAAGATAAAAACAGCATCGAGAGAGGAGCTAAACAAGATCCAAAAACATTTTTTTAATTGTTTTGGGGATCGGAAATACACGTTGGCAAAAATGTATTACATCCGATGGGGATTACTTTAAAGGAGACAAATAAATATTCATGAATGAATTAATAAATTTTGAAAAAACACAAAAGTCGCGATACTTTTAACACATTTTTCGTACGTCTGCTAGGTGGAAAACTTGTTTTTCCATAAATTCTTATATTAATGAAATAAAATCCAATTGAATTATTTTTAGATTTGCAAATAACTTTCAAAATAATTTCATTATATATTTTTTTAATTAGATTTAATTATTATTATACAATAAACATTTTAAATAATCATTCATTCTGAAAAAAGAGCAGAAATAGAATTTAATTGATGCAATTATCTGTTTCGGAAAGTGCTTGGTTGCATTGAGCTGGTGTAGACACAGACTAAAGGCATATATCTGTAATCTATGGGTGTAGAGAAGAGATGTGCCGAGAGCCAGTTTTCGTGCCAAATGATAACGCGCACCCTGCTACGCTTCCATTTCGGTTTTCAGACGCCGAAAATGTACGAAAATCTCTGCTCGCATTTTGCTGCTGCCATCTAGATCTCGGCTCGCATTCGTAGAAACTCAATTCCTATACCAGTTGCGCGTCTATATAACACTTATTAGTCAATGCTTGAAGCTTAACAATCTCATCTGGACGGCAAGTTGCGTCGCTAAGCTTTTCCTCTCATAAATTAAGTCCAACTGTTTAAATCTTTCTCTGACACTTTCATCGGTGGTCGCTTAAATATTTAATTAAGCATCTTTTTCCAATTTTTTCTTGTTTTTCCCAATCTGCAGTGATTTCTTCTGGTGGCAATTGGTCAACCACTTAAATTGCATTTTCTTCATCAATGACGGATCTAATTTGCATTTTCCATACGCTGTAGTTGTGACAGTTAAAAGGTGTTATATTTCGTTTTAAACTCATGTTCACTGACTGGATTTGCACTGGTGCTCTAGGTTTTCACTGGGGTTGGCACTGTTTGCACTGCGTTTTCACTGAGGTTCGCTCTGGGTGCACTGGGCCCATAACCCATTGGTAAATGGGGAAGTCTAGGTCTTACATTAATAAGATAATAACAATAAAATTGATTTGATGTAAGATCTTTGATTCTGGAGATAAGTTTAGCAACTATCTTCTTGGAGAGCTATTAAGCGACTGTTACTTAAAATATAAAATATTACATTTGAAACTCTGTTGTTTATAAACTAGAGTTCTCTTAAGACCCTTTTGCTCACTTGGAATTTTTATAATAACAAACACTGAATATTGCTTTTTTTATTGAGATTAGAGAATCATGAGAAACTCCAACATCAATATTTCCGATTTATTGACATAAATTTCAAATTTTTATAACGTCCGGTTTAACCGAAAATGGCAACCCCTAATTTGTTTTCACTTTTTTGGATTTTGGAAATCATTCTGAGTTAAAAAATGTAATTTTTATTAATTTTTCTTTTTTAGTGACAAAAAATTGATTTTCAAAATACAATCTAGGAGGCTGCGAAATGGCTGCTTAAATTACTCGTAATAGTCTAAGGTTATGTTTGAAAGTCATAGCCTCCTTATTAATACCTTATTTTCGAAGTTATTCACGGAACCAAAAAGATACGTAAATATGATAAAAAAAAGTGCGTTTAAGCAAGGATTTAGTTATTATTTTTCAATTGACAAATCATTATAACAAAAATAAAAAATTAAGTAATGAAAAGTTCATTTCAACAACGAATGGGTTTCATTAAAAATAAGATTTTTCTCATTTACCAAATACATTGGGTGGACAATTTCTTTAATCATATTTCGTAATATTTTTAATTATAACAATGAATTGTCGACATTGTCTAACACGATAATTTTTTATTATAATAATAAATCATCGAGTAAACTAAATCTTAGTTATATTGTAACTAAAAATTTAATTGCTGCAATTATTACTTAGCATTGATTTGAAGGAATGAAAAAATATGTAGGAATAACAAAAAAGATAATTTTTTAATACTGCATGTTTAGTGCAAGGGTGTCCCTCTAATCCTTGGGAAATTCTCCTGACTATTTTCTTGATTACTTTTGATTTACCAAACTTGAATTTGATTTATTAATTTAGAATTAACATTTTATGCGCAATTTAATACAACAATTTTGGTGGGGCTTTCAAATATAAAAATATACATTTCTGTATTGAACATTAGCCGCTCACCTTGAAAGGTACTTTCAATAAATTCAAATGAGTTATTCAAATTTGTGAAACAATTGAATAAATATTTGATTTATCTAATCATGCATTGAAATATTAATAAATAATTAAATACATAATATAAATAGTGTTAAAATTGTTAAAAATTGATTGAAATAGATGTGTAAAAGAAAAAAAAATAATGAACGCGTATTTTGTGGTAAAAAAATAAGTAATATAAATATAAAACAGGTTTAAATCGACATTCAATGACAATTACTGAAGCTATACAATACAAACATTTTAAAAAGTCAATGTAAATTAGGATTGTGTATTGGTAAGATTATTGTCTTTAAGCAGTGTCATGTCACCTAACTGAATTTTTGTGATTTTACTGGGATTGATCCATTTTTGCTTCATTTGAAGTTCATGCGGATACTCTTATCTGCATCGTTGTCAAAAGTGCTGGAGTAGTGACTGGTACTGCTTATATTGTGAGAGTCGGTTTTCTTTTATGTGAGTTAGATCGGCTTCGGGTGGGAGAATTTGGAGGAACGAAATTCAAGTTTACATTATCACATAATGCCTCGTCAGTTATTGAATCTTGAATTATTTTTTTAAGAATGAATCTAATTAAATTAATTGATTATTCGCGCCAACGTAGTTTTTGTCATTATCAGAATAAATTGTATGAGGTGTACCCTGCGGGAAGTAAAGCGTTGCAATGCTGCAATGAACGCGTCAGTTGATAAATCTGTTTCAAGCTCAATATGAATAGCTTTGGTAGCGAGACAAATAAATTGACAAATATATTATTTACTTGTTTTACTGCCGCGACCCTGTTTAAGTTTTTCGAAAATTGGATTTGTTTTAAGCAAATTATGCAATTTTGTGTAATTGTTCTCGCGAAACGTCTTCCATGCAGTAGCCAATAACGCGAACTTATCGAATTTAGTAAAACTTTAGCACCGCAATGCAACAATTTCTGATGTTCAGGTCTTGCTATTTTAATGATTTTAGGAATTGTTTTTAATACACCGATATCCCGTTCCCGGCTTTTTTGTGGTGTTCTCGGCATCCGACTCCCCTTTTATATACGAAACCCGACAATTTGTTTTCAGAAAAATCTTCGAACACTTTGTATTGATACCGCTAACTGTAGCTGAAATATTTTTACAACCAATTCCTAATTTGGACATGACTGATTTTGTTATGAAAGTAGCTTCTGCTTCTGGATCTAATAGCGCACGACAAAGTATAAATTTGTTATTATGGTCTTTTACTTTAACAATTGCTGTAGAAAGAAGAACTGATTTATTTGTTTGATGAATTTGAGTAGTTGTTGCGTTAATATTTGGCTGTAATAATGGCACTGATTAAACGTGAAGCTCTGTCTGCTCTTCTGAATTTCTAATAGAGTTTGATTTGCTGGTAAAATGAAGATGAGTATTATGTCGCCCTGAACACTTGCGACAAGAACTAGATTTGCAATTTGATGTAGTATGATTTGCACGAAGGCAATTTTGACATAGTTTTATACTTCTCACAGTAGCCAACCGTTGTGATGGCGTTTGATTAAGTTACGACAAGGATAAATACCGTGAGTTTATTTACATAAATTCAAGTATAATTTTGATTTGTAAATGAAAAATACGCTTGCTTTCTGTATGGTTCCTTCAATGACTGCTGGTGGTACGAATGGTTTGTACTAATTGATTTTTGATTTAATTCGAGAATTAGACATTTATTTTCTAAAAATTTGATAAAATCTAAAAAAGTGACTAAATTTGTTGTATTTCTTTTAATATCCCATTCTTTATTTGTGTTAGTGTCTAATTTTGAGCAAATGATGTGAATCAAAATACTATCCCAGTATTGAACCGGCTCCCTTAAGACTGGCAGGATTTGTTCGAGACATTTTGTAACAGGTATGTTTTATATCTTTATAGTATAATAAAGATTAAAATAAGTGTTACAACTATTTTTTTTTTGTTAGGTCGACCAGCAGAATTAGCTGACAAAGATAATATTGATTGGATTCCCACTTGCAATATGGGATATGGTAAGGAAAGTTTAATTGAAAAAAAAAGTTAAAAGAGATAAGCGGGCAGCTAACAATTATCTTGTGAACCACAGGTAAGTAAATGAAAGTAAGATGATTATTTGTTCGATATAAAGATTAATTAATGTCAAACAAATTAATGCAATTTTGCCAGTATGCCCCTGGTTTTAAGGTATAATTGGGCCTTATTTGTTATTTTAAACTTAAAAATATAATATGTAGTGTCTTTTTTAGCCATCCACATCTAAAGCAGAAGATGTTCCAATGGTAGAAGAAAGTGTATGTGAAGTTTAGCGCGATTTTTTAAATTAATTATTATAAACAAATTATTTTTAAACCAGCCATGCATTGGCAATGAGCTGCATTGATTTCCCCATCATTGTCACAAGTAATAAAAACTTCTAAGTCCTTATCTCTTCGTCTTTGGGAATGGCCAACTTTTAGTAAAAGGAAACTTTAAATTTTAGCCAGTATGATGTACCTTTCCAATAACAATTTTCTTATTATTAACTTCACTAATACCAACGAAGCTTATGAATCCCGCCTCAAAATATTGGTAAGCCTCCAAAATTTTGTAAGCTTTTAAGTGTCGAGCACTGTAAAAACTATTCCGAATCACCAAAAAGCTGTACAAATCATGAATAGTGATATTTGGAAATATTTGGGTTTCACATTTCAGATCTTTTTGCTTTACTGTAATAGGATCAACACCAACCGAAGAAATTTTCTCCAAATACCTATTTGTCACAGTCGGATACTCCTTTTCTATCCTCAAAAGGTAATCGGATTTTTGAATTTTTTTGTGGTTAAAACACCCTTTTATAGACGAATCCGCCCTAAAAGATCATAATCAATTGATGATTTTTCAAAATCCGTCAAAAAAATGCTTTAATAACCAACGCAAACTTCGAAACTGGGCAGTGGGGTGTGCAAGAGGTAAAAAAAGGGGGGAGGGGGGGGTTAGAATGCTCTATTTGATAATAGTTATCGCTAAGAGCAAACGAGTGAATGACATTTGAGACTTCTGCCTTTAGCGCTGATTTTAAATAATAAAATTTCTGAATTGGTGATAAACAAATGTTGTTATGAATGAGTGATTTAAATACATCATGAAACTAACCAGTTGCTATAGGAACGGTCAAAGGTAGGAACTTTAATAGATGGAAGTTTAATATCGGCAATAACATGAACACCCTTTTGAGAAATTTGTTGTTGTTGTTGTGAATTTGTTTTGCTGTTGTTGTGAATTTGCATTCGCTGCCGCAATATGTACTTACGCACAAGCGTTCTCATTTGAATTTGAATCATGCGCGTCGTTATTTGTAACTGGCCATTTCCGTTGGAGTTTGAAAAAATAACGAGATAACTTGAAACTGATTTATTACTGAATTTTCTAATGAAATTGAGAGAATAAAGGCGCCGAATCCTTCATCACCTAAATTTTCTTGATGATTTCCCTAATGACTTATTTGATGAATGCCACAGCACCTTGATGAATGAGTTTGCAATTGAAATGGAGATGCTTGTTTCCCGATAACGCCTCGAGGCAAAACTAATATGTTGCGTCTCCTGGTAACCCCAAATGATGGTGACTCTTTAGATTTGATGATTTTCCTTAGAACTTCTTTGATGAATGTCACAGGACCTTGATGAATAAATTGGCGATTGAAATTGAGATGCTTGATTTCTTGATCACGCCTCGTGACGAAACCAATATGTTGTGTCTCGTGGTAAACCAAAATGATGCTGATTCTCCGGATTTCTTGTTATCCGGCTCGAAGGACCAAAATGTTTAGTACAAGGGTATCCCTCTACTACTTAGGAAATTCCCAATTATTCCCAACCATTTTGTTGATAACTTTTGATTTTCCACACCTGAATTTGATTTATTAAACAAGACTTGCTGTATGTTCTACAATAATTTACATCTGCTTCAATTCAAAAATTAACATTATATGCGCATTTAATTACAATAATTTTGGTGGGGCCTTCAAATATAAAAATATAGATTTCTGTATTGAACACTGCATTTATTAAATACACATTTTTTAAATTTGGAACATGTATATTACAACTACTGACACTATTGCGAGAATAACTAGTTTATCTTTAATTTTTCAGTTAAAATTTGCACTTTGCAAAACTTTTTTGAAGACTTAAAATTGTAAATAAATGATTCAATAAAATTGTAAAACATTATCGATTCGGGGGGAAACGATAAATCATAAACATATAAATCATAAAACAGATATCAAGTGCCCTAAAAATACTTTTAAACTGGTATTTTGTACCGTCAAAATACACAAATATGTGTTGAATATCTAAAATACTTCCTAAACAATATATGAATTGCTGTATAGGTCGACCTTTATTTTTTAAATGATTCAAAAAATCTATTTCGGCGATGCTTTCTCGACAACCAAAAAATAATCTTGGGAATCCTTTATGGAAAATTTTGTCATTGGTCGTTTTTTGTTGGATGTATTTGTTGAAACCATTTTGTTAGTTTTTATAATCTATTAAAATTAAAAATAAATGAATTTTGTTGGGCCATATAAAAAACTTTATTTTATCCACTTACTTTTCCTTTATTAGATTTCCATCATCCAGGAACTTTATAATATTTGAACTATATTTTCGCCAATTTTCGCAAACGTTACCGGCATTGGGGAACGCAATTTTGTAATCAATGTCGATCTAAAAATGTCAAGAAAAAACTAATAAGGTACATGAGTATAATTTTTTTTACCAAACGAATTCCAGACAGCCGCCTATACTCGTAAAAACACCATTTCTCAAATATTTTGGTGGTGCTCCAGCAATGGTCAAACTCTTATACGCTCAGATTTTCACTTTGAAGTAATCTTAGGCAAGAATTTGCATCTTCTTCCGGCTCTGCAATAAGGTTTATAAATTTTTTTCAATCTTTTTCAAACCGAGATTTTTTGTTTTTATGAGTTAGCTTTGGTCTGGCTTGCACTAACTTTCCTCTTTCAACAGCTTTTAAGTTGCTGCATTTCATATAAATACGTCCCCGTTTACCCGTTCTATAATACTCCTAAAAATCATACAATCCTAGTATATCGCGGATTGTTTAGAATAATTAAAAATCACCAATTTTTCATTTGGAAAGTGATCCAAAATTTCCGATTCTAATAGGTAATTTTTAGCTAGAGTCATTTGTATGAATTGACTTTCAAAAGTGTGGGCTATCAAACTAATTAATGAAAGCCTTTGATTGTCATCAAAACAGCCCGCTTTGTTATACACATCTACAAGAGCAATCCCTTTTGGATGTTCATCCAAAATTGCCCTCAAACTTGTGCTTTCACAATCTTCTGGTTTCGGTGTGCTTGAGTAAGATGGCGGGTGACGCTGGTTGATATGAGATCGATGATGCTTGGATCTCCTTGCTTTGGATATTACAATCCACAGGGAATCCAATCGATTTTCTACATTTTCCCAGTTGATCTTCAAGCAAAATTTGCGTTCCGATGTCGGAATCTTTGAACATTGTATCAATGTGACGATGTTTTATATCTTTTAGGACATCGACAAATAGATTTTGATCTAAAATACTGGAGCACACATTTAACTTTTTTTATTCAAGTACAAGAAAAAACGTACAAGCCAAATGCTCTGCTAAGTATTCAAAATACCTTTCTTTTAATAGTCCTTTCAGTTCCTCTAATTTGTTGAATTAAAAACTTGAAGCGTTTAAATTGAGTCCCTCTAACATTGCCAAGTCTGTTTCATTTAATGGTAAATTTGAATTGAAAATGCAGGGTGCCCATATACGTATTGAGAAAATGGCCACCCTGTATACTCTGGAGTTGAATCCATAACGACTTGTGTAGGTAGTGTAAAAATATCTAAATTAATTTAAAGTATTCTTTTAACCGTATTACCGACAGTCCCTTTGCAGCTATTATAATGTGAGAGGCATACAGAGTGACACTGAAAAGTGGCTCACCCCTTTCATTTGTTTATTTACCAATCGCTTTTTATAAAATTTTGCTCATTTATATAAGACAACATTTCGGATTGATTGACGTAATTTTCAATTTTTCACCACTTCCGGTTTCCCCGGAAGTCACCTCAACTTTTGATTTTTAAATGGCAACCCCTACATTTTTTTCACTTTTTTGGATTCCTTGGGTCTTTTTTAGTCTAAAACCATGCTTTCAGTTAATTTCAATTTTTTTTAGTCGCGAAAAATTAATTGTTATTTTGATTTTTGGTAACGTAAGCGGTGTTCCTTGAAAAGTTTCCATGTTATTGACGAAAGTGGATTCTGGTGTGCTGAATTCGCAGTTTGTTGAAATTTTGATGAGGTTTACTTTTAGATTGGATATTTCTGTTGATTCACATTTGATTGATATTTTCGTTTCTTGTGGAAATATCGCAATATCGTCTTTTTGCATATAATATCTTTTCCAATTGATTTACAAGGCTCACTCATGTACTGGTACATATTTTTGTTCATAACCAGATAAGGTGCAGGAGGAATAATTGTTGTTTTATTACTAATGATGCCACGAATATTCGGCAACTATTCGGTATTCGGCCTATTCGGCCACTTTTTTTGCTATTCCAAATACAAAATCATGTAAAAAAGACACGTTATATGTATTACTCAAAAATATGTATATTTTATTTATTTCTTAATTACAAAACTTCAGTAATTAAAATTGATCAGTGGTAAGTTATGATGAATTAAAACAAGTTTTTCAGCATTTCTTGGTAGCAAACGATTACGCTTTCATCGTAAATATTATCGGCCTCAGAAAATAACCTCTTATTATACACACTACTTCCAGGAGAAGAAAGATAAACTTTAGCAAATTTCGAAAGGTTTGAGTACTTTTTTTCGTTTGCTGACCACCACTTGTAAGGATCGGCCTTCCGATCTAGACGAACTGTTTTCAAATAAAAATCTAACTCATTTGCCGCAGTATTTTTCTTTATATTGTGTTGATATTATGCTCGGAGAGTTGGTTAGTAGACTGTTATCAAAAAGAACGGCTAGACGAGCTTAACGGTGTAAAACAGATTCTTTATTCTTTGCTAACGTTTCGGCATTCA
>JASKGO010005080.1:0-19170 GCA_030556065.1 Holobus sp. GC000080
AAATTTGAGTTTTTTTTCGTCAAGTCACAGCCAACTGCCCCGTCCACACGGTTATGTGCATTTTCCTCGGTCTATCTCTCTCATCAGTGTGTCCATTCATTATAGGTCTATGGTGCATAATAATTAAACAATATTTCTAGTCGGAAGAACACAACATTCAACTAAAACTTTATGTCGTTTGCAATGTTTACAAAATGAAGATAGTGCAAGCCAATTCATTTGTAATTATTTTATCTACTTTAATAATATCTGCATATTCTGAACAGCAAGAACCACAACAAACTGTAAGCATAATTAAAGAACCAAAATGTAGCCAAGTACGAAATTATTGCTCGAATTTAATTGACGATAACGACGATATTCTAATAATCGAGTGTTTGCAATCATTGGATCCAAACATATTGAGTCGACTCAATGAAGATTGTCAGCACATCATTTGGAAGCATATGAGAGATGCAATAAAAGATGAGAATGTAAAGGACTTCCTGTTGCCTGTTTGCAAAGCTGATTTACAAAAAGTCAATTGCCAAGTGGATGATCCCAAGGAGAATTATTTGAAATGTTTGATAAATAACAAGGAATCCATAGAGGAAACTGATTGCATTAATGCTTTGCTCAGATTAGAAAATGCGGCCTTCTACGACTACAGATGGATCAGCACGTTTATTACTCACTGCAATGAAGACATTGAGAAGCTGCAGTGTGGTCGTATTGACCATGACAGACTCAGTCAAGCTGAGACCATTGTTTGTCTTCAGAATCATTTCCAGGATGTTAACGAAATGTGCCGAAAAGAGGTCTTCAGGCTGTCTGAAATTCAGTCGGATAGTATCAAGTTGGATAGGCAGCTGTATTTGTCCTGTGCAGATGATCAAATGAGATATTGTCGTCAATATGCTCCCGGAAGTGGTCGAGTGTTCAATTGTTTATTAGCTCATCGCCAGGATGGTCTTACATCAGAGTGCCAAAAGCATATTTTGAGAAGATTGAAACTTCTATCACAAGATTATAGGATCAGCAAAGGACTCATGAAGGCTTGTAAAGAAGATATTAAAAAGAGTCACTGTAGAAGACAAACTTCTAGTGACAAATCTATTAGATTGGCTCAGGTATTGCTGTGTTTAGAAAACGTGGCCAAGAATGGCACGAAAATAGATCCGAATTGCGCCGCCGAAATGTCAGATCAACGGAAAATCCTCTTGGAAGATTACAGATTGTCTCCGGAAATTGTGGATAAATGCTCTGTGGATATACAGAACTTCTGCACGGAGTTAGAAGTTGGTGGGAAAACTATTCATTGCCTTATGGAGCACGCAAAAAGACCGGTTTCTCATGATAAAAAACGCATCAGAGCTGTCTGCCAAAGGGCGGTAAGTAGCATTTATTCGATATTACTCTTCTAATAAAAAAAAAAGTAAGTAAAAAAATATCAAAAAATTGTATTTATTTAAATGATTTGAGTTGAGTTGAGTATATTTTGGTTTAGTAAACAATGAGAATCTTTCATTTATTCGAATTTTTAGTTGGAGGACTTAGTAAAAGTAACTTATGTGGCTGAAGATTGGCGGGCGGATCCCATTTTGCACGAAGCCTGCAGCCCTGTGGTGAAGGTCCTTTGCAAAGGAATTAGAGGTGGCGAAGGAAGAGTTTTGTCTTGCTTGATGGACGGGATCGACACTGATTTGATGACGGAAGAATGCGAAACTGCCCTTTTACAAATTCAGTTCTTCGTTGCGCGCGATTTCAAACTCGATCCGCAGTTGTTCAAAGCATGTAAAGAAGATGCTTCGAGATTTTGTCATGCTGGTGGTAATTGGAACAACGAAGATACGAATTATGATCCTGAAACTGGACCACTGGTTCTGCCTTGTCTTTACAGGTAATTACATTAATTTATATTTTGTCGCTTTGGTATTAAACAAATATATATAAAAAAAAAATTATATTATCTCTGTAGATATGCTTACAACGACGATAAAGATTTGCAATTGAAGCAGCAATGTTTTGATCAAGTAAAACGTGTGATGCGCCAAAGAGCCATCAGTGTTGATCTTCAGCCGGAAATCGAAGAAGTCTGTTTCGAAGATCTAGCCTTAAACTGCCCGAAAACGGAACGTGGAGAGGAAATGCTTTGCTTGCAAACGAATCTTGAGAAACTCGAAGACAAATGTCGCGACGCTATCGACGAGTATACCGAACGCGAAGGACAAATGGTTGACTTGAATCCTTATGTTTCAAACAACTGCAAAGATATCATTCAAACGTTATGCGTGAACGAATACAAACACGACGATGGCAGCGTTATGGAGTGTTTGATTGCCCACAAGAATGATCCTCTCGTACGCAAAGAACCGAAATGTCGCATTAGCATTGAACACTTTCAATTGATTTCCTTAAAAAATTACAAATTTTCATACAAATTCAAAATGGCCTGCAAGAGTTACGTTGTGCGGTTCTGTCATAACGCTGTATCCAAAGCAGCAGTCGTTGCCTGTCTAAGCGAGAAAGTAACAAATGATACGATTGCAGGCGTCAAGAGCGATATCCAAAAGGATTGTCGGCAACAGCTGAAAGCGCAACTGTTCCAGCAACGCGAAAATATCCATTTTGATCTAAAGTTGGAAAGTGCTTGTAGACAGGAGATCAAAGAGTTTTGCAGCGAACTTGAACCCGGCTCTGCTAACGTCCTCGAATGCTTGCAATCTACCAGCGATAAAAAGCTGAGCGATCCTTGCAAAGTTGAGGTGTTCAAAGTGAAAAAACAGGAAATAATGGACAATTCAGTGGATTATGCGTTAATTACAATGTGTGCTGAATCTATACAGAACTTTTGCCCGAAAATGGATCAAAGTCATGTTTTGGAATGTCTTAAGGTATGTTTTCTTGTAATAATAATAAAAATTAAACTAAAAACGGATTTAAGGTGTTTTAACTAAAAAAAAAAAAAACAAATAATCCCTTAAATATCAATTTTTAAATTAAAAATTCCGTAATTTATGCCATATGAAAATTAAAATATTTTTTTAATATTTACAGAGACACAAGGATGAACACGGTTTCGACCAACGTTGTTTGATGATTGTAAAGCATCGAATAATCGAACAAAACACCGACTACCGATTGAATCCGTCTCTGCAAGAAAACTGCAAGCTGGACATTAAGAAATTCTGTCGCAAAGTTTCCGCTCAAGCGAAACCCGAAAAAGAGCTCAACGGCGAAGTGATAAACTGCTTGAAAGCCAACTTTAAGGACAACAAATTATCAAGCAAGTGCGAGAAGGAGATTACCAGCATCCTCAGGGAACAGGCGCTGGATTTGCAATTGAACCCGTTGTTGCGAGCCGTTTGCAAATTGGAATTGAAGAAGTTGTGCAGCGAAGAATTGGAACGCGGCTCCATCGATGCCGAGGAATGCTTGAAGGATAAACTGTTGAAGAAGCAAATTCCGACGCCGGCTTGCCAAGTGGAAGTGGCCAATCTCATTCAGGAGTCTCAGGCGGACATCCAAGTAGATCCCCTTCTGCAGCAAACTTGCTCCATCGACTTGGTCAAGTATTGCGGCGATGTGCCTCAAGGCAGTGGCAGACGTAAGTTATTTTTTATTTTTGGAACAATATTTTACTCTTTTTCAAGTTATAACAGTAATTTTTTTATTGCATGCATTTATATAAAATTTCGGTAATGTTGTAATGGTTTCTCTTAAATTAATTTAACTCTTTTTTTTAGATATTAAATGTTTAACCCAAATAATGTTGGATAAATCGAAGCAGTTAACGACGGACTGCAAAAATATGCTGACGAAAAGACTGGAAATGTTCAGAAACGTTGCTGAGGTGAAAATGTTTTATTTTTAATATTTACAATTCAAAATTAAACTAAAAAATAATTTCAGCATCTTCCCATAGCGGATATGCAGCAGTTATATTCTCAAGTGGTGGAATCGCCATCGAAGAATTATTTCTTCTTCGTTTTGCTAATGCTGGTTGGCTCGATATTCGTGACCGGAATGTTTTGCGGTCGTTTTTCGCGTCGTCACATGCTTCTAAAACAAAAATGATGGCTTCTCGAATCGCCAAATAATTTGTGATTGGATATGAAAACATTTTAAAGCTTTTTAATTTACCAGAAATAAAACGAAATTTATCGAGAGTTCCAAGAAACGACACAAAATTAAGTAACAAAGTCATACGCATCGATTTGTTGTACATGTTTAAGTGAATGCTTGAGAATGATAATTCGCCTCGGTTTTAAATTCGTACCTTACCTGTTGTGCACAAATAATCCTGATAATGTACATAAATCCATTGCGATTGCAAAGTTTGTAAAAATTAGCGATATATTTAAAATAATTCGATAAGTCGAATATCTATGTCTATAAGTCGATTTTATATATAAATAAAAACTAAAAACAAATTTGCTAACATTGGTTAATTTTAAATAATTTTAATTGTTTTAATATGATTGCCAAATAGAAAGAATAATTAATGAAAAAATTGTGTTTTTGTGTAGTTTAAAAGCCTAAACAAGTTTGCAAATAACATTCCTATCAATTTTTTAATTAATAAAAGGTAATAAAGAAATAGATCCTTACTATGTTGATGAAAATCTTTGATGTTTTAATAACTCATGTGAAACGTGATTCTAAAGGAAATAAATATATTCGTTTCAGATATTTATTTTAGCTACTAATTTATAATTTATTGTTATTAAAATGCCTTGCTTCATTTTTGAGAAAAAACTTTGTAAAGTTGGCTGTTTTAATTGAATAGCTTATATTTTGATTTTTATCTTAAAATACAACCCAGATAGATATGTTAATATTATCAATTAATTAAATTTTGTTTAACAAGCAATTTATAACAATGGTTACTAATTTCTACGTTTTAAAATTATATTTATGGAATTCGAAATTATTCTGAATAAGAGTTTTGGGAACTAGGATGCCATTATACTTAATATCTCTACTATAATAATGAATTAGAAAGGACTGAGAAATCATAATTATTAACAATAATAATATAATTAAATGATCCGCCTTAGATTCCTGAAATAGTTTACAACTTTTAAAACTGATTCGGCTTTTGTACGAAGGCAGCCGAACGGACCGAGCGCCCAGATTCAATATGGCGACGAAATCGGAGAAAGCATCTGCCATTTTGCGAAGGTGTTATGAAAAAAATTAATAAACGCAATTAGTTTTTAACGAAACGTCGGTTTGTCCGATTTTAGTGCGTCGTGTAGTTAACTAGACGGACTAGCCTCGCATAAAAGCCAAAAACAAATGAATAAATGGACGCTTCGTCCGTTATAACCCAAGTGTCACGCGACGACGAACAATTGAATAGTTATCCACCCGAAAAAGGTAAATAAATCTCAAGTGGTGAAGGTTTTATTGTTCGCAACTATAGCAGCCTTACACCAGCCACCCAATTAATCTGATTGGCATCGGCCGAATTAACAATTAACCGTTTTTTAACGAACAGATGTTCGAGTGTGCTCTTTTTATTGACAAAATCCAAGCAAAGAATGTAGGCGTGTTTGTCGAAGAATGTCGTGTGTATGTACGGGCACTGAAACGAACGTAATTTATAGCTGTATCCTACATAAGGCCAGGTATTGTAAACAAACAGAATTATCGCGCGCCCGACTTCGCCAACCGATCTCTCCCAATTAGGGTTTTCTTATGGGTTGAAGAAATGAGGCGCCAGGACCAGCTAGCCTTGGACACTACCCTGGAATGCAATAATAGTCTAGTTAACCAGTGCAATAATAATAACTACTTGAAAATATATATTCAAATGTTTGTCGCGTATTTCTCTATAAACAACTGTTATGATAATTGTTTGTGCAGACAATTGCCAGTAGCTTATTAGAAGTCAATTAGTTTTTGTTACTTGTACTGTAATCTGTTTTTGTTAATTATTACTTGGGAGGTGTGTGTGTGTGTGTGCAGATGTGACCTCACATATTGCATCATTTGTTGTGTCATTACCGCTACAGATTATATTCGTATATCTATATTGTCGTGTTTGCTGCAGGGACTCTAACAAGGACTGAAAATGACATATCAGAAGCACCAAAAAAGGCCAAAGGTGGCTTCTTGCGATCGTTACTCTGCTGTCTGGGACGGAGCAAAAGCAAAACGCAAAAACGTCTGCAACAATTCGACCCTAGGGAAGATGCGAACGAGACGGAATCACCGAGGTATCTGTTGCCGCCAGCCAGACATCAGGATATGCACAAAAAATGTCTGGTCATTGATCTAGATGAAACCCTTGTTCATAGTAGTTTTAAAGTAAGTTTTTAATGGAGTTGAATTTTATATTTAATGTTTCATTTGTTTTTTGTTTTGTTTCTATGATAGCCAATAAAAAACGCAGACTTCGTTGTGCCAGTTGAGATCGACGGAACGATTCATCAGGTGTATGTGCTGAAGAGACCGCACGTGGACGACTTCCTGAAACGGATGGGAGAACTGTACGAATGCATACTGTTCACTGCCTCTTTGCCTAAATATGCCGATCCTGTTGCCGACCTGCTCGACAAGTGGAACGTTTTCCGGGCGAGACTCTTCCGAGAGAGCTGTGTCTTCCATAGGGGCAATTACGTTAAGGATCTTAACAAATTGGGACGGGACTTGGAGCAGATCATTATCGTTGATAATTCACCAGCCTCCTACATATTCCATCCCGACAATGCTGTAAGTGGTTTTCTCCTTTTGTTTTTCTTTCTTCATTATCTATTATTAGAAATATCATAGGTCTTGGTGTGCGTCATTTAGTCTAATAAATTTAATAATGAACGATGAAGCGACGGCATTTCTATTGCAAAATTCTTTTCATATCTCAGTTCCTGTACAAATAAAATAAAACAGACGGAATGACCGTTGGTCGTTAGCCCATAATAAATAAATAAATAAAAAAAAATGAGTTAGCTAGTTCCATCATATTATTTTTTTCTCCAAAAATTAATTAATTTGTCAGATTATTTATGAATGTTATCTTTTCATTAAATTAGTTTTTTTTTATCATAAGAGCATGATTTGCAAACAACCTTCACAAAGAACTATAAAAAGAATATTAATCATTATTGTTTTCATTGTTTATGGAATATTTCCCTGAACTAAATGAAAGCATCACCGAAAATTCTTCGAATTGTTTAATCAATAATTTATTAATTTTGTTTACTTACCCTATTGATATAATTATTATAATGACTCAATGCTAATTATTTTATCAATAACAATGACATGACATAATCAGTTTTTCTACAGGGTGGATTAAACTGGTTACAATTAGTTGTCCCAATAAGATATTTTGGTTTTTTATTTTGAATCTAACTGCGTAAATATTACATTTTAAAAATAAATTTATTTAAAATTTATCAATTGGCAATACCATCAAACCGTTGACATGATTGCTTCACACATTAAATTTAAATGAATTTTATAGCTCCGACAGTAAAAATGCTTAAAGGTTATTAGGGAAATTGAAAACTTTATTTTAATAGTTTATTTGTAAATAAATGCCTTTTTATGAAAAGAAAATATATATTTACAAGTTTCATTTAAAATGATAGAAGAATAATTCAAGATTGAGGAGTAGATTTATGTATTAAATAGCAAAATTAGTATTTCAACAAGAACAAATTTTACGAAAACGCTAATGTTGCGTTCGTTTCTTTGGAGATCCATCAAAGTCATCTAATTTGGACCTCCATGTACTCAAAAAAAGCAATTATTAAAGAAAAAAATGTGTACTTAAATTTTGTTGACTTTAAACTTTAAACCAAATTAGAGATTAAATAAATCTGTCGAATTATAGGTACCGGTAGCATCATGGTTTGACGATATGCAAGACACGGAGCTTCTAGACCTGATACCGTTTTTCGAGAAACTGTGCAAAATGGACGATGTTTATACAGTGTTGTGCAACTCAAATCATCCGTACAACAGCAGCAGCAACAATATGCCTCAACTGATGAACGGTCAATCGACGCCGTCCTCGCCCACGGTCAGCACGTAGCATACGATCAAAAGGATTGCCAATGTCCTGCTATTCATTGTCCGCGTCTTCTACACCGTCGGCGAATTCGATTTCGTTAAAAAGCCAGCCTCCTGGTAGTGGTAATCGATGTCCTGCTTGCTTACCAAACCGTACAAATAATAGTCTCGTTCGAAGAAACAATTCAAACAGCATCAATAGCAGATCAGCAAGAGATATGTAAATAGTCTTGTACATATTATGTAAGTATAAACAGTTTCATTAACTAACATGCGGAAATCGTTTAGCCGTTTAGGGAAGGGCTCTCAAAAACCCTTTGGTGGTTTCATTTCTAAGAACCCTTTTTTACTTTTTGTTTTTAAATTTAATTAAAAACTTTCGGCAGAAGTCATTTCCCCGCAAGCAATATTTTCAATCAGTATCAGCCCAATTGTAAAAAGTAAATGTACATAAAGTATATACGTTTAAGCGTCTTGTACATATAGAAAGAGGGATCTTTTAATATTCGGTCAGATTTTGCTTTTATTGGTGGACTTAAAAATTCGTTTGGTTTTGGGCATTAAATAGGGGGAAACTTTTAAATTAGTCAGAGATTCATTTGAATTTTATTTAGCTTCAAGTGCATTTTTTTGTAGTCTGTTCAAGAAATGTAGGTTTGTAATGTATTCCCAAAAATATCGCGTTTTAATTTTCGCATTCATCAGCACAACTTTGTCAACAATGAAAACAAGGTTTGCCATATTAATTTGAACATGAACGCATTTCGTCGCAACACAATATTATCCATTCAATCTTCTGCTTTGTTTTACTTATCGGGGACCAATATTGTTAATTTACTTAAACGGAACAAGATAATTTATTGTAGAAAGAGAGAGAGAGAGTTCGAATTAAGGAAAACGATGGACTTATAATGTGTATGTAGCGTATAGAAAGGTAACAATAAATCTAATATAGAACAGTAGGGAATAAAAAGAAAAGAAAAGAAAAGAAAAGAAATATAAATATCAAGAGTGGCCTTATATCTTTTTTGGAAACATTAATTGATCGATCAGTTAGTAATTATGTTAAGAAACAACACAATAAACTGAGACTGAAATTACTCTACACACGTTTAAAAAAAAACAAGCAACTTGTGACTAAACTGAAACATATTAGAGCCATTTTTTCGGACACACGAAACACTTAAGACCGACCTTTGTAAACCTTTACTGTATGTATAAATACGCAGATATAATTAAAGAGAACATAATTAATTAGTTTGAGCACGGATATCAGTCCGATTACAATTGCATCACTTCTCGTCGCGTTCTTTCAATATTATTTATTTATTTTTATTTTTAATACTTTTTTTTATAGAGAGTACAAAGTTTTGTTTTGTTTCCTATATTTTGTTTATTTTTTAAGTATATATTTTTTTGTATTTGCGTTTGCGCAAGTGTGTCATCCTTTTTGAAAGGATGTTAAAACTGTAAAGTGTACAATGCAAAAATTCTTGTAGTCGAACAAAACAATAGATGTATCTAAAGTATAATCATATTCTTCTACTATGATTCGTCAACTGTATATTTTCCGTAACTTCGTAACAATTGCACTCCTTAATTAATAAATCATTTGAATTCAAATCGAATCCAAAGTGCATTAATTTTTTTAATATTTTTTTTTATCTACGTCTCTACAATGTTTTTACTGTCTTACAATAGTAAGAAATTGTACTTTGTTGTTTCTATTTATTTCATAATTACGCTTTTTTAAATTATATTATATTATCAGATCCTATTATGATTTTTTATCTCTATGAATGCTTTGAAAGCAAACACCTCAACTCTGTCTTCTTTTCTTATGTGTTAAAAAAACATTTAATAATGAAATACTAAACTTATTATAGAATATACAAAAATACATATTATTATTAATATATAAATATATTATGATCATTATAATTATTATTATTATTATATTTGTTGTAGAGAGTAATATATAATTAATATTATTGTTTATGTTAAATATTAATTATTATTGTCGATTGATGAATAATGTTTTAACTCACACACTTCACAATATGTATATTAATTAATTATTAGAATTTGTACAAAATATTACTGGTTTCGTCATTGTCTCGTGAGTTATCCTTAAGTGACACGTAATATTGCCTTGATTTGTAAATAAAAGCCTATCATTTGTACCCATAACTTTTCGAACTTTGCTCTTTTTTATTTATTGGATACAATTTTAGTGCATTTGCTTTTTCAGCTAAGTGGATTTAATATTTACGAAACTGGAGGACTTTTTTATCATTAATTGGTCAGTTTATTTTATATTTTCTTATTAATTAGTGCGGAGTGGAATTTCGATAAAAATTAATATTTTATAGGTTTTCTATTTATTACATTAGTTTTCATTTCACACTTTAGTTCCACGATAAAAGACATTTCAAAAATGTAAATATTAAAAAAATTAGAAGAAAAGCACGATTTTCTTATTTATACTATTCACTTTCCTCTTTTTTAATATTGGTATGAGAATACCGCTTAAAAAATTATTATTTATGATGAAAAAATCGTTTAAATTGCGAAAAATCTTTCATTTCTTTAGTTTTCAACAATTTTTTAATATAAATTTTTATGTATTTATTTATACAATTGTAAGATATAATTTTAGCATAGATTGACATTAATTTTAATCCGTTTTCAGCGGAAATGACCCTTATTCGGAGGTCATTTTTAAATCAAAATCAAAATCGTTTACTAATTTATTAAAAATTTAAAAGGGCAGTAATCGGGTGAGAGACTTTAAATTTAGGTCCCTATTAATGTAAACTGATTCCAGAACCATTAATTTTTTTGATGTAATTAAAAAAAATATCAAAATTAACGGAAAATTGAGACTAAAATGCATTTTGAATCTAAAAAAGTGAAAATAACGGGGTTTCATTTAAAAATAAAAAGTGGTACAATTTATAGTTGTTGCTCTGTATAAATATAATATATAATTTTTTATTATTTTATCTCTTTTTAACGAATTATGTAAATGTTACGTAGATTCGTCATTATAACATTTTAATTCATTTCGTTTATTTAATTACTAACAAAAATATTATCCATTTGACTGAAAAGAAAAAACAATAATAAAATCATAATTTCCCATTGGAATGTTTATTCATTCTAAAAATATTTGGGCAGTTCAGGTACATAAATTATAACAATAATCATAATTATTCAGAGATAATACCATAATAAAATTTTTAATAATTAAAAAACACATTTCCTATTTTGAGTATAGAATTAAGAAACCATGTTCCTGCTCTTATAAATAAATTTACCTCTATTACACTTATTTTCTTTTTTTATCACATACACTTATATAATAAATAACACAAACACAATGTCACTTGTGTTCAGAGTAAAATACCGTCTTTTTCATTGCATAATATAATCAACCCCTAAAATTGTCCTGCCGGTAGGTAACATTTGGTTCTGTTCGCCTTTTTAATACACAGAAATTAATCACAGATAAATGATAAACGTTTGGCCAATTACTAATAACTGATGAACCATTAGCCATTCGCAATTTAAATAATCTCTACAAGCTAATTTCTGCGCTAAGGACGATTATTGCAACGGTAATATATTGCCTTTTAAGCTTATTTTCTTGATTTCCTTTGATTTGATATGTGCGCCTAAAGTGACACCTCTCAATTTATCGTCAGCTTCTCCTGAAGGATCTGCTGATAGCAAGCCTTGAGTGTGGTAAACATGATTCCTAATTCACCGCTCTCGAGACTAGGTTCCATGAAGTCCTCCACGAAATCCAATTCGGACCCCAACTGCAAAATCCTGGCCCGCACCACAACATACAGAAATACTGGAAGTAAGTCGTCCATGTTCCATCGATATGTATGACCCATTTGTTCCTGAACATGTTCGGTCATTTTTCGGAATGTCTGCTTTATCACTAGCAATTTCTCCATCGGCGAGAACGTCGTCTTCAGTAATTGCAACGTTTCCACAGCCTCGGCGAATGTCTGATCGCGTCTCATGTCCGCCACCGGGGAAACTTTTAAAGTTTCCGATTCGGTCTTAAGAAATTTCCTGAAAATTTATTAATAAATAAATAAAAATAGCAAAAATAAAATGGTGAGAAAATAGGTATTAATAAAAACTAACAATAAATAAAATGCAAAGAAATAACTTACTGATCTACATGCAAAAAAGCCATCAGAGTATAATCGGGTTGCTTGTTCCACTCGAGCAATCTTTTCCAATACTGCGCGTCATCCACTTTATTCCTCAGAGTGTACAAAGTAAAGAGAGACAAATGAACTTTGGGTAAAATGATTGGGTACAAAAGCAACTGGCAACTTATAACGCCATTTTCCTCATCATTTTCATCGACAATCAAATCTTTTCCATAATTGGGCAACGCAGGAAACAATAATCTAATAATATCGTATAATCGTTTAGTTATGAAATGTAATTCGTTCACTGCATGTGTCAAAAGCAGTGCATGGGCTCTTGTCCCGTAAGCAGTTGAATAAGCTGCCGTTAAATCATTCAATAGCAATCCCAATGGATGATGAGAGCATTCAAAAGCCTAAAATGCAAGGAAAAAATTACCACTTAGCGAATGAGACAAAAAAAAGATAATTACCATAATTAAATACTTCTTAACTTCTAAGTAAGTTTCCTTGCTTAAGGACTCTTTTCCAGACTGAGGTATGACATCTAAATGGCTTAAAGTGTTTTCTAATTTTTGTGCATTCGATTTATTAGCTAACGATTTTTTATTATTGTTGCTTTGAGTATTGGAAATGGCAACCGCCACATTTTGCCATATTTTCTGAGTATCTAGGGGCTTCACATTATTTTTCACGCCATCATTGGACTCTGGAATACCCAAAAGTTGATGGCATTGTCTGAATAATCCTTTCCACTTTTGATTAGGCGGTGTGCAATAAGCACCAAAAGACTTGGGATTATCTTCCGAGCCATCGAAAACCTTGGGCAACGACAAAACACCATTGGAAATTTTGATGCCTTCATTCCAGGATCCCACTAAACTGCCTTCCAAAGTGTGTCCCGTTCTCAGAGTGAGTAATCCTTTACCATTTAATATTCCAGTGCCTTTAAACTCTCCCTCATAATGGGTTCCATCTTCGAGTATCATAATTCCATGGCCCTAATTAGGAAAAATGCCAAAGACTATAAACACTTGCCACAAAAATAATAATAAATAATTTACTTACTGTAAGGATATCTTGATTAAATACTCCTTCGTAATAAATTCCTTCCGATGTTACGATCAGACCGTTTCCGTGTTTCTTGTTATCCAACCAAGATCCGAGATATTTTTCGCCGGTTGCAATGTCATCGATGATTCCGTAGCCGGTTTTATTGCCCATTATCCAATCGCCAATGTAAATGGAAGCAGTGTGGGCCATAAAGTGTCCTTGGCGAAGACACCCATGCCCGTGCGGTAGACTATCCTTGAAGTATCCTTTGTATAAATCACCGGAGATGAATTTGTAAATTCCGAAACCGTTTTGGCTGTTTTCTTTCCATTGGCCCTCATATACACCTACAATTTATTATTAATAATTTAAATTTAATAAAATAATTAATTCACAACCAGCAGATATTTTTTAACTTGTTCAAAGACAAAGAATTATATTTTTGTATTTTTCTACATATTTTGTTCATTCTTTTTGATATATATAAATGCTAGTACATTGTTTTTAATGATAAAAAGAGGTTCTTGACCAAAAGAAGATTAATTTTAATCTTAAGATATATTTTTAATGGCTGATTTTATTGACCCAATAGCAATTGAAACAAAACCAAAATCCGAGTAAATGATTTTTAATTTACAGTGACTTGATTTACCAAAAATGCAGTCGCTTCTTTATAAAACTTTACGCAAACTTTAATTAACATTAATTTCAAATTTCGTTGTACTCGGAAAGTTTAAAAAATAAATAAAGCAGCAGCGTTACCTTTATTTGGCTCTTCGAATCGACCAAATCCATGCATCTGATTCAAATTAAATTCCCCTGTGTAAACTCTACCATCAGGCCACTCCAATTTCCCTGGCCCATGCATTTTGCCATTCAACCAACGCCCAGTATACTTCGCATCCTTATAGTACCCACTTTTGGTAAAAGTATACGTGGCACTCCTCAACTTAGACGGGTGTAAAGCACTTCCTTTCCCCAAAAACGCTTTAATGGCCGTCTGTAAAGCGCTGTACCATTCGTTCTTCTGTTCCGGTTCCTGAGCACACAATTCGATGGAATCTTCTGGCATCTTGAGCGAAATGTGCCCGTTAGTTGACTCGCACGAAAGTTCCACCCAAATAGTGGACAATTGGTGGCATATCGGCGTCGAGCCATTCACATGAACAAAGATATCGTTAAGCAAAATAAACCAATGCGTACTGAATCGGCCCCCATTTTGTAAAAAAATTGGACTCTTGTGCGACTCCCTGATCAATCGCCTATTGGGCGCCTTGAACTGCTCGACAACTTTACCCGAACTCATCCAAAACTCCTTGGTTGCTTGAGCTTCAGCCGCTAAAAATTCTTGCTCTTCATTAAAAAGCGTCCACTTGCTGAGCAAATCGTGTCGCAATTTCGGCGACTTCTTCGCGAACAAATGTACCAGATTCTCGTAGAATCGCAACCTCTTCAATGGCCGCGTCAGTATTTGATGGACGATTATTTCTTCGGACTTCTTATCGCGCTTTGGGTCACGTGCAATCTCGCACAGTTTGTATAAACATTGCGGAATATCAATAAGCTTGCCGATGGAAAGACATCCGCCGATGCTGACCACGCAATGCAAACTACTCAAGTAGTTTTTGCATACATACAAATGTTCTTCGCATGCTTTGATCATCACCACATCATTCTCCGAAATGATACCATCGGAAAACTCCATTAACGATTTCACATTGGCGGCAGTGAAATGCAACAGTTCGACATACTCTCTGCAGAAGCGCTCATAAAGAGCAGACTCACTCAGAGACATGAGTTTTTTCAACAGTGGCTTAATTAGGTTCGTGTGAACCACAAGCATTTCCTCTAAGAATTTCTGCTCAGAAACTAAATGTTCCACCAAGTATTCGAAGTTAACTTTTGGTATGTTAAGAAGTACAAAGTTTTTACTACTTAGTAGATGACTTTCAACAAAAGGTGATAATGGCTCTTGGACTTTCGTACTGTCTGTGCTGGTACCATTTTCAATTGGTAAGGAATGTACAAATAAATCTTTAACATTTTTCTCGCTGTGTTTGCCGATGTATTTGAGAACGTTGTCGGTGGTAAGTAGTGTTGTGTGCAAGTTGCCGCAAGCCAAGTCTTTGATTCGCTCAGTGGGACTAAGAGGGAATAAACGAGGAGAACTTTGGTCCATGCGGTTTTCGGTGGTCACTTGGTTTTGATCGTTTTTCCCCCAGAGGAAACCGCGACCATCCAAAGTGAGAATGCCAGCGTGGTAATTCTGAACCGATACTTTGTATGCTCCGTTGTTTGACAACTTTGTGATTATCATTGGTCTTTCTCTGCGGATTATATCTCCAATGCCTGAAATAGTAACAATTTTTGAATTTCGTAGAATGCAATTATATCAAAATAGCTTGAATTTTCAAATAATGAAGGTTTTTTTTTTAAACTAATCAATGTGTATCAAATATAAATTTAAATTTTACAATAATTTAAAAAATGTTATCGAGTAGTAAAACACAAATTTTCAAGAAAATTAACATCTGAAATAGTGTTTGCGACAAAAAATGAAAACAAAATTCTGAGTTGAGAGTTTTGAACAGTTTGAGAAAAAGGCAAAAATTTAAACATGCAAAACAATTTAATTTTATACCAATTTACCATTAAATAATGCAGATTTCCCTTTAAAGAGATGCATGAAATTGAAAATGAGAATGCTATCAAAACACAATACTCACGCTTGTTACATTGATATACCTACAAGCGGACAAGGAAATGTGCCTCGCCCCTTTCATTTCCTATTTGCCAACTAATTTTTATCAAAGTTTACACATTAAAAAAATGAGTAATTCAATGATCCCAGTGAGCCATAAAAATAAATTATGGCGAAAAATCAAAGGGTGCTGCCGTTTTTTAACACAATCTAAATAAATCGGATTAATTTAAATTATTTAACGGCCTTCTTGAGCCGTTTTTAAAAATATTTTTTTAGCTTAAAAAGAAAACAGAAAACATCTATTTAAAAGTGAATAGAGGAATATTAAAAGGTGAAAATTTTCATGAGTTGCCATTTAAAAATCAACAGTTAAGATAATTTTCGGTTAAACTGGAAGTGATATATGATCAGCATTACATTGAATAAATATAAAATTATAGAATATGTCTTAAATAAATGAGAAAATTATTAGAAAAATTAGCTGGTTGATAAAGAAATAAAAGGGTAGAGCCACTTTTTGCCGCCACTCTACGATTTGAAAATATTTGCAGTTCACAAGACTTTAAATGATTTCCAAAAACTCACCTAATTGTCCATGAACGATATTGCCCCAAGTCCACACTTCACAATTAATCAATGCAGCTCCACTGTTGATGATAGCATGACACCGGTCCTGTAAGCCACACTCACTGGCTTCCTTCTCGGATAATCCTTGGCTGAAGGACCATAAAAACTCGTCCTTGCTGGTAATTCGAGGCAAATGCATCTCTTCCACTACCGTTTCCAAAATTTCATTGTTTTCGCTACTGCCACTCACGTGTCTCGAAAGAGTGACCACTTTGCCACCTACAGTTTTAACTCCTTCAAAAACCAAATTGGCCATACTGCTAACATTTTCCTTGATGATCCTAGTGGGCTTCTCTGTACATTCAACAAGATACTCTTCACCAGCTGATGACATCCAAGAAAACTGTCTGCTAAGAAACTCTTTGGCAGCCTCAGTGTTTCTGAAAATTATGTTAAGCTTTTCTTCCTTATCATCTTTATTATCATCATCAGCAGTGCAACTGCTGGCACTATCGTTTTTGCTGCTGGTGGACGTCGTTTCGATATCATAGCTCACGGGCATCGGCAATCCCAATGGGCACAAATCCGAAAACGAATTCTGCGACATGGGAGACGCGGACAAACAATGGGGGCAACTTGAGACAAACACATCTTCTGAATTATCAGTATCAGTGTCATCAGAGACTATCTGTTTGCTAACTATAGCTATTGCAAAGTCATTGCCAACAGTACAAGCATATACTAATCTATTATCAAAAAAAGTCACCTTCTTTGCTGTGGGACTATCAATACCTATTTGGTTCATCTTTCCAGAGCCCCACAGCTCTCCATTTTCAGTTATATACAAATTGCCATAGTTGCCCACGGAAACGGATTTCACCCGCACTTTGTACTTGGGCAATGTGTGTCCGTGACAGCATTGTCTCGAATAATCCACCAAAGGTACTTCTGATTGCAGTTCAAGACTTTTCGAGTAAATCAAAATGTTACCATTGAGGTCGACAGCATAGAGCAAATCATCAGTGCAGTCGATGTCTTTAAATTTCAAGCTTTCCACGCAGTGCAGTTTCACTTGTTCTTCTTCTTCGTTCAGACATTCGATGGATCCGTGGTAAAAATTCGAGCTGACTGTTAACAGGAAGAGATGATTGTCAATACTGCACAGTTTTCTAATGGTTTCTGGTAATTGGGTTAGCAGTTTCACTTGATTTGTACCATTCCAGATATGTAGAGAGTCCATAATGCTTATACTTACTGAAAATTATTAATTTTTTTACTTATAAAACTAAATATTCGAAGTGTTGGAAATTCGAAAGGAAATCAGATGATTTTGTTTGTCTGGTTCTGTCAGTGACTCACCCACTCCCAGTCTGGGGGGATTATTCGGGGGATTCTGACATTTCAAGGTCGTTGAACAAGTGCATGTGCAGGTGCATAAGCATAACAATAAAAAAATTAAATTGATCTATTAATTAGTATTTTTTTAATGAATTCTCTTAATTTGACCATTTTGTTTATTTGTTTTTGTTCAAAAATTGAATCCGTTATAATTTTACCAGAGCTTTTTGTAATTAATTAACCATTATTAATTATAAATGCAATGTTTTTATTTTTATTTTATTTGTTAAATCGATAAAAGTTCAACATCTATTAAATTACAACAAAATTTTCGATTAAAACATTACAATTTATGTTAAAATTAGTAACTATTTAACAAGAAAAGATTCTAGTATTGGTGTGCTTAAAAATATTGTTTCTTTTCATAAATAATTATGAAAAACACGTTCAATTAAGACAGTTGATAATATACCGCTTGAACTCATTGTGAAGGTAAGTTTATCTATTTATAAAACAAGAACTCGATTATTTTCTTAAAATAAAATAAATTCTTTTACTTCCAAATTCATTTGTAATTTGTACAAAAATATAATAATCGATAAGACACATTATCTTCATAATAGCTGTAAATAAATGAAACTTTTAATTAAATCAAGAATAAGAAAAGTTTTAATTAAATATTTGGTGTTAATTATAACTTTAAAAATTCTTTTACTTTAAACATGAGAGCAATGAGAAAGATCTCAATTAGGGACAAATTTCTTTACAATATTATAATCAATTAAATTAAAACTAATAAAATTTTAAACCTCATAGAGTTCGTTGTTACTTTTATTATTAAATAAATAAATTCTTTACGAAATTTAACTATGAGAAACTTTCTTAGGTAAAACGAAAATTTACTATTTAGTTAATAAAATAAAATAGAATTATAAATAAAAATTTAATTTATTTTTTTAAATGAAAATGATGAGCATCCTTTTATAATAAATTGAAAAAAATTATGAAACTTACAAATTGCAATATTTATTATTTATTAAATATTGCCTTTTTTACGTTTCATAATTATTTCAATTAAAAAAATAAAGTAAAAATTTATTTATATTTCTATTTTATTTTATTTACTAAATAGTAAATTTTCGTTTTACCTAAAAAGTACAAATCGCAATATTTAATAACTAATAAATATTGCAATTTGTAAGTTTCATAATTTTTGTTAGCGCAGCTATCGCAGACGGCTCGAAAATAAATGAGATCACATAACGACATGGGATGTCATATCAGTTATTCAAGTTCAGTATTCGTGATCAGTTTCGCGCTTCTAATAATTAG
>JASKGO010005082.1:0-30602 GCA_030556065.1 Holobus sp. GC000080
TATTCCAAAAGATGTCCCCCTAACAACAAAAATTGACGTGTCTCAGGGATTTTTCTTAAAATGAGTAGTTTTCATGTTATTCCGGGTGGATACTTTTCGCTGGGACACCCTGTATAGAAAACTATAAAGAAATAATTCAATTTAAAACTAATGTAACAAATTCAGCGAAACATAACGCGAATTACTATTTACTAACAGTAAAAAAACTGCAAACTGTAAAGAAAAAAAAATGTTAGGAAATCTTCCACAGCCCACAAAACTACCAAAGCATATCAATAAAAATATAATAAAACATTAACGTCTTCTGCATTTTTAAACACATCAATAAATTATTTGTTTAAAAAACCAAGAAACAAAGGATACAAGAAAAAACAAACAAACCCCTAGCTAAAACAAAAGAAAAACTAAAGGGAAAATTCTTAAATAATTAAGTGATACGGTGAGTGCGGGTCGCAATCCGGAAACGCAAGCACCTGTTTGGGTCACTTCCGCTCCAGTTAAATTCGATTGGAAGCAACGTACATATAACTTGCTGGCGATACGAAGTTTATTAAACATTTAACGTGCCAATACTTTTATTGTGTCGACCGCTAAGGGGTTGATATGTGTACATTGTGGCCCGCAATGTGTACATCGAACGCATCGTCAATGGCAACGCTCGATTCGTGCTTTAAGGGCGAGTCGTTCGTTGCTCATTTGCGGCGATAAAGCTCCAGGCACGCACTATTAATAAGCATAAATTTTATGGAAAGCCACCGGGGCAATAACGCAATAACTAAAATGTAGTAGTAATGTAGAAAAAAGAAAACAGTAAACTGGCTGCTGCTGAATGTAGTATATTCGTGTGCCCTTAATGGGCCACATTATTCATAAATTGTGCACGCAAATTATCGAAATTACTCGCACGGGGGTGGAATTTAAGACACGATCGATTCGAAACACACTACCTACAGTTTCAGTAAAATATGTGTTTGCCTATTGTAATTGAAATGAATGCTATAATTTATTTAATTTATAAGACGCTTTAATTATTATTTGAATGCGTTTTGTAATTACTAAGCTTGTTGCAGTGTTGCATGTTTTGTTGCCCGTGGGTCGCAGCGAGTGTTATCCTTTGCAAATAAGTCGGTTTTCACAAACAACCCTTAATTTTCCCTGAAAGTTCGACAATGCATGTTTTCCTATGTTAACTGTACGAAGTGATTCGCTAACTAAACTAACGCTGGAATCGTGGCACGAGTCGTGAGCTATTTGCTTTTTTTATATTTTGCTGCTTTTGTTTTGATTTTTTTGATTTTTGGGAAATTATTTTTCAATTTTAATAAATTGTAAAATTAGATTAAAGGATGAGAAATATTTTTTGATCATGTTATCGTTTAAAGAGCAGTTTAATTATTAAATAACTTTATAAATTAGAAAATAATTTTTTTAATTCTATTTGTTACTTATAATTTCAAAGAAAATTAACATTTTTTAACGTTAATTGATGAAGTGCTTGAAAATAAATTTATTATTAAATTTAGGAACTATATTAGGGAATAGAAAATATGAAAATTCCCCAAAATTTCCAACAAAAACCTACATTTTCCTCAATAGAACTTCAGAAATTTCTTTTATATAAAAAAAAAAATCAAATTTAAATTAAAATTAATTTTTAAAATTTACTAATTGACCTGCTCCAAAATAAAATTTATTATTGAATTTCATAACAATATTAGCGAATAAAATTCAAACCAAAATTCAATCAAAACTCTACATTTTTCTTAACTGAAATTTGGAAATTTCTTTAAGATAAAAAAAGAAGAAAACGATAGAAAAAAATCAATTTGTACTTAATAAAAAAAAGAGGTATACTACTAAAGAATTCATAAATTTTATTTAATTAAAAATTATATTAAACAATATTTGCGAATAAAGAAAAGAAAAATTCCAACAAAAGCCTTTTCTTAATGAAAATTTGGAAATTTCTTTTTGATAAAAACAAGAAAAAACTAATTTAAAAAAATGTTAATCTGAATTTAAAAAAAAAAAGTGGTAGATTACTAAACTATTAAATAAATTGAAAATAAAATTTTATTTCAAGTAAAATTGATATTTTAACTTAATTTCTTAAACAACTTAAAAATAATTTTTTTTCTTAAATTTAAAAACAAATTCACCCCATTAAATAAAAAACAAGAAAATTAATCAAAAATTATAACAAAAGCCTACATTTTTCTTAATGGAAATTTGGAAATTACATTTAGATAAAAAAAAAAAAGAAGAAGAAGAAGCAGAAGAAACCGAAAGGAAAAAAATATCTATTTGTATTTAATAAGAGAAGTGGTACACATTTACTATACACGCTTTTCCTTTGTGCCTTTTCTCGAGGCATTTTCAATTGTCGACATGTCAGTGGCGTTCCCTTTAGCGGTTCTTTTCCTCTTTTACTGTTCCCAAAAGCAAAGAGGAAGTTTGCCCCGAATCGAAAGCGAATATTTCCAAACTTTTTTAATTGGCTCACTTTTACAGCAAAGATTTAATCACCAAATAAAGGATTTGTTTTGGCTACGGCTGCTATGCGAGTATAGAAGAAGCAGAAGAAGAAGAAGCTAGACGCATGCTTGAAAACTTCTTTCTTATGTGTGCAAAATATCTCACAAACTTGTTTTAAATTAATTTAACTTTTTAACTTGATTTTTACTTTGATAAGTTTTCAAGTGATCTTTACTGTGAAAGGGGAAAACTGATATTGAGGTGGTCGATTATTTAAATTTTCCCTTTATTGCTGGTTTTGCGTATTTAAATTACTTTTCAGTTGTGAAAAAAAAAACATTTTTTTTAATTTTTAATATTTTTATTTAATTAAAATTTCAATAAGGTCTATTAAAATGTTTCAATTTAGACAATAAATAAAATTAACTTTTTGAGGTTTTAATAAATAAAAAATTGGGATTTCTATAAAAGTTAAGCAATCTAAAAATATGGTTTAAGTACTGAATTGGAAAAAATGTTAAAAGTAATTAATCCCAAGGAAAACATTGTTTTTTATTAGCATTTTTCACAGCTTAAAATATTCCGTCAGCGGATTTTGCAACAACTCCTTAAACATTCAGTACACAACAATGGAAGACATAAATGTTACCTAATACAATGCTAAACAATTCAAAGTGAATTTCTAAATTTAGAAGAGTTCGATTGAGAGAAAACAACCCACAAACAATATTTCAACAAATAAAACTATCAAAGAAATGACTTATTCCCTTCTAAAATAACTATAAAAGCATTAAAAGCTTAAAAAAAATGTGTATATTAACCAAGTGTCTTACGAGCAAAAGCAATTCCAATTAAATGACTCCACAAGAGCAGTAATTCAATTAAAGCATCGTTAAATTAATTGGTCACTTAGCATCGTTTCAGACTTCGTCATTCATTTTCCGACAATTAACGACGTAAACCTTTCGATCTTATTAAAGTATTACTTACTTTCAAAAACACTTACTTTGTACTTACAAAACATAAACTTTATAATATTAAAGATATAACTAAATTGGAAACAGGAATAAAGCAAACAAATAAAAGACAACAAAAGCACCAGTGAGTAAAAGGGAAAATGCAACAGAGAATTTAATGACGAATTAAGTATAATTAAAAATAATGTAGGTCTAAATGAGAATTCGCGCTTAAACCGCCACCAGCGTAATAATATTCTTATTATGTGTAATTTCCTGCGGACTTTTTCCTCATTAATTAAGACTAATGACAATTCGGGTCAGTGCGATGAAGGCAGAGCGCCTAACGCGCCGCTCCGCAAAACTGAAAAAACAACAGCGCTCTGTGCGCCGCTTCATTAAAAACGAAGGCTTTTCAGTATTATTTCCCATTTATGTTTTCCATCATCAATGGAAAGCCTGTTTATCTGCGCGTGCCGAAGCGATGCAACGTTAATTTATCGCATTGTTGAATGGCAGCAGATACCGTTTTTCCGATCGGAGAACTGCGCCACTACGATTATTATCGGCGCTCACCTCTTGCCAGTCAGCGTAGTCCTGTATTGTGTTGTAAAAGAACAGGAAGTCGATTACGGCTTCTACTTCTTCTTCTTCGCTCTCTTGTATAATTATTCCTCGTTGCGGTTAACAAACTCGCCGCTGCCTACTGTTACTATACTCTATACTACTGTCTTCCCTTTTGTTTCAACTTCCAAGGTTTACTTTTTTAACGCTTTCAAAAGTGTTTCTGCGTGGCACGAATAAATTGCGCGCGTTCGCTGAAAAATTTCAGTTTCGTTTCGCTATTGTTTTCACTGCTTGTGGTTTTTTGTTTTTGTTTTTTTGTACCTTTAATTCGTCATTTACGAGTATAGTTAGATGTAAACGATAGATGTAAAGGAGGGGTCGAAAGCTTCGGACTGTTGCGGATTTCGAACTGTAATAATGATTATTGTTGGCGCATCGCTTCGATGTAAAAGTTATCAAAGGGATGAGCTGGGCGCTGATGCAATTATAGACTTGGTTTGATGTTCTAATTAGATTGAATGCTATTTAATAACCCTTGTAATTGCGACACATTAACCTATTACGTAATTAAAATTACCCTTTAGTCCATTGTTTTTTTTTTCTGCACCTTCAATTTATTTTAGTTTTAAATTTTCTTTAATTTTAAATTTTAACTTTACAAAACAACAAAAAACCCTACTATAGGAAATAACATAAAAACAAACTCTTTTTTACTATCCTGTTCCCTGCTATAATTTTTCGAAAGGCTAAAATGGTTAAGTTAAAGTTTTCAATTAGGATTCTCTTTCAAAAATTAAAAGACTTTCAGGATTTCATGCAGCAGCCCTTAGATCAACGCTAATTTTGAATTTCGCGCCATCATTTTTAATATGTTAACAACCAATGGTAGCTCAGCAAAATATTGTGGAAGCTGTTTTGATTGTGTAATATCATTTTATATTATTTTTTGATAAAATATGGACAATTTATTATTGGTGACAGTAAAAATCTTACTATTAAAAAAATGGTTGTTCTTGACGATTTACTTGTATGAGTTTTATCATATATTTTACAAACAGCATCCATAACATGTTGTTGACATGTAAAAAATGAAGGCGCCAAATTCAAAATTAGCTTATTTAAAGGGTCGCTGCGTGAAAACTTGGAACACTACTAGCATCAAAAAAAAATGTAAAAGCTAATCCTCATTGCATACTACAACTTAGTATTTTATTGTTTCGAAAATTTTTATTGGGAAGTGGAAAAAAAATAAAATTTAATTTTCCATGTAGTTTCCCTTTGGTCGGATTGAAACTGTAATGCCCGGTATATACAGAAAATGATTAAAAGTAAAAAGAAAAGCATTTTACTACGAATTGTGGCATTTTATTTTTGCATTATCAGCTGATAAAAATTGCATCCTTGGTGCGTTCAACAGCATGCAATATGCATAAACATAATTTTACATTTTGAGTCATGAAATTAGGTTGCAAGTAAACCAAGTAAAAAACCAAAGAAAACTAATTTCGTTACGGGTTATAATAAAACTATTATATTATACATTTTGTAAGATAAATTACGATCTTATAAAATTATTTATTGCGTTCTTTTTACAGCAAATATTATATATAAAAAAAACAATCTAGTTTTATTATAAATAAATTTTCTTTTAAAGTGTTAAATTCTACTTTTTCCTGTTTTATTTTCACTTGCAAAGCAATAAATTATTTTTAATAATAATACTAAAAAAAGAAAGGGAGTTTTGGATAATTAATTAAGATTTATGACAGCTATATAACAAATAATATTTTATTGATATAATTTAATGAAAGCGGACAAAAAAAGGAAGGTGAAACAAATTTTTTATATTGTCCTTTGGGGAAATCCCTAATTTAAAGCACCGAAAAGTCCATTAATAAGGACATTAATCCCTTTCATGAGCCACTCAGAGATCAAAAAATACAAGCGTTATCCTTAAATTTTCACACGTAACAAAATGAAATAAAATAAAATAAAATAAAAATACAAAAACCGAAAAATATTAATGCTTGTTATTAATCCTCATTAAAGGAAAAAAAAGCAGTCAAGTGTTTGAGCAAATATTTATAACTTGATCGGTCCTTTATAACTCTCCTGCAAGTCTTATAGTCTTAATAACACTAGCAGACTGGCAAATAAAGCGAATCTGGCAATAAAATAAAAATTTATGGGAAATCAATTTATTCATGTTACAATAAAATGCAAACGCTGCACTTTTGTAACAAAATCCTATATAAACATATAATGCGCAATTTTCCAACAAATTGCTGGAAAATGCAAGGATACGAATTACAATTTTTCCCACAACAACAACAATTCATTGAAATATTTTAAACAAAAAAAAAAAAGAATAAAAAAAAATAAAATAAAAAAAATATTGTAAAAAGGACAAACCTCTTCTTCTCCTGTGGCGGTGTTGACCGAATCCATGCTTTGACTGAGGGTGACCGCAAGGGGTGCTTCCATAATATCCTGGTCGGAGTTGACCAGAGAGCTGGACGACTCCGAGTCGTGCCTGGCCCTCTTGAGCGACGGCGGAGTGGCGGCAGTCGGAGGGGACAGATTGCCACCCAGAGGATGCCGGCCTCTCTTCGTGTTGTTGAAGACGGTCTCCACGATTCACGTTATTGTGATCAACCGGCGTTGACCGAACGGACACATGCACTCTCTACTACCAACAACAACCGTACCCCGGCAACGGACAGACAGACAAGACAGCCAAGAGCAACCCCGTGCGACGCGTGCTCACCGCTTCTCGGTACTTCTCGATGGGGGGCGGCAGGCAGAGCGATTCGAAGAAGCGCGAATTTTTATATCAAACAAACAGCTATATCAGAACCGAACTGATTAACAATAATTGCAAATTGTATGTTCGCGTGGTGGGTGTTTTTGTTTTTGTTTCTGTTTTCTTAAAGAGCAACGAGCAGCAGCGGCAGCAGCCAACAAATATGCTCTGTCTGCGGAATATACAATCTGTCTCTAAGTAATGTAGCGAACGACGGTCGCAGCTCGACTGACTGAAGTGAACCGATCGCGAACCACCTCCGAGTGCGTTGCGAGGCCGCCGCTCCTCGCGCGAGAGCGACAGAGACCGCCCGAACAGGTGAAGTCGGGTAGGGCGACCAGGTGCGCTGCTTCCAACGTACTCGCACACACACGCTCTCCAAGCTTTTTCTCTTTTCTTTTGCAACTGCCGCTAGCGCCGTCTCTCACTTACCTGCAGCAGCCGCGATGCACAACTCTTCCGGCGGTGGTCGAGTGTGTGAACAAGTGTGTGTGGGTGTCTCTGTTTGCGTGTGTGCGAGTGTGCTGTGTGTACGTACAGTGTGGTGAGAGCGAGCGAGAGAGAGAGAGATGCAGTGGAGTGATGTGGGTGTATTTCGCGGTGTTCGGCGGCGGCGGCGGGGGTGCTTGTCGCAACCAGTGCTCGCCTCAGACTGACAGGTGAGGTGCGCGGCGCACACCTACGCCGCCGCCGACGACAGGCATGCGCCCTGCTGCCCGCAGAAAGCTTTACCCCAATTCCGTGCACCTGCAGTCGCCGCCACCGGTGGCGCTCCTTCGTTGCTTGCTTGCTTGCTTGTAAGTCATGCGAGTGACTCACGCATTCTTTGTCCTCTTTAAATACATCCCCATTCATTTTTAATTTTTCCCCTGGAAATGTTCCACGCTTGCTTGACGTTGTAGCTTTTCTACCCTCCAATACCTACTGTGGGCTTTTTTTATATACTGCCTGCTGCTACTACTGCTTTTTAAATGGAAAGGAAAATTTAATTTTCTTTGCAAATGGATTTTCTAATAAATTATTTTGTTTGATTTCTTTTTTCAATTGTTTTTATTAGCTTTTTTTAGGGAGTTTGCTTTTAGGGGCAATATTAATGATTTTTTGAGACTTTCTTTTTAATATTGAACTTTTTTCTTGTTTCTTTAATTATTTATGTTTCTTTTTTTAATAATTTTATTTTTTCGCAGAATATTTTTAGTAAAAAAATTGGCGAATTAAGGATTCTTAATTGAACAAAAGTTTGTTAATCAATAAAGTAATAATTAATTAAATAATTACTGATTTAGTAATGAAAAGAATTTTTTTTTAAATAACTTTTTAACATAAAAATCTAAAATATTTAAAATTATGGTAATTTTCTAATAAATTTTAGAAGAAGAGATTAACAATGTATTAATTTTTTTCAATTCTTTCGAAAATACTAAAAACTTGAGCTTTTGATATTTCTTTGTTTTATTAATTAAAATTAATTGGCCGATAATTTTATTATGTCAATTTTTTTCGAGATATTTCTTAGCGAAATAATGATAATTAATGACCAATTAAGAATATTAAACTTAATTAAAGTAAGTTAAATTAAAAATCGACAAATATAAATAATTAAATAAAATTTAATTTGTTTTTTTTTGCCAATAACAAGTATATTTTAATAAGTTAATCTGTTAAATTTTTTTCAATTATTTTTATTCGCCCTCTATCTGCAATTTCCTCCTTATTTAATTTGTTTGCTATGATTTGGTATTTCTTTGTGGATTTAAATTAATGGCTTTTTAATATTTTACTGAAAATCTTTTCAAATTATTTTTATTTTTTCACCCGTTTGATCTCTTTATTCATGCGATGATTTTAATGAAATTTTATATTATATTATATATGATATAATATCGGATTAATTGACCTAAATTTCAGTTTGTTACCACTTCCGGTTTAATCGAAGAATACCCTAACTTTTCATTTTTAAATCGAAGTCTATTGTAGAAGTAAATTTGTTTAATAAGTCATTTTAAGTTTCCTTAAAAAAATACTTTAGAGTAATTATACAAATAAAAACAATAAACAAATATTAGTAATTATTTTTTATTTGTTCAATTTATTATTTATTCGAATATTCAAATCTAACTATTCATTTTACTTAATGTTTTTTTTTTCAATTTTTATTGCAATTATCAAAAAATTAACAAATTTTATCCATTTTTACCAATTGACTTGAATCTTATCTTTAGAAATGTAGAAGTTACAGTTTCCGTATATAGTTTGAGAAAACTACCAGCCTGTCAATGAAATTATAAATATTTCATCGCGGGATAAATTAAATTAATAGAAAATTGGGAACTTTTAATTGAATTAATGCTTGTTAATAAAAAATCTATACTAAAATAATGCAGCTTTTAAACCGTTTAAATCGGGAACCACATTTTTACTCATTATTATTTGCTTTTAGTATTTATTTATTTTAATTTTTTTTTTATTGACTTAAAATTATTTTATATAAACAGGGTGTCTTTTTTAAATCATTAACTGTTGTGGAAGAATTAAAACACATAGAATATTTTTCCATTTTGTTTTCATAATTATTCCTGATGCCCTGCTTGCTAAAAATATTTTCCGTAATTGACCACTTCCGGTTATACCGGAAGTTGATATCAGCTTTAATTATTTAAATGAAACACGCCAATTTTCGTTTCATTATTCGCTTTCTTTAAAAAAAAAGATTATTATTTTTATTAGATTTCAAGTTATTTTTGTAAAAATTGGTGTCACACGAAAAAAATCATATCTTTAACATTTGCTTCAATGATTAAACAATATTTTTTAATTATGATTGCTGAAATATGTGCGCATACATTAAGTTAATTTAAATTTTATTTTTAAGTTGCACTTAATTTTTAAATTCTTTGATTTTTTTTTGTTTGTAAAATTTAATATCATTATTTGGCATAAGGAAACCTTATAGGAAAAATGTTGTTTGAAAACTCTACGATGAATACTTTTTGATTTATTCAGAAAAAATAGCAACATACTCCCATAACAACACATTGATATTTAATTTTCTTGAAATAACTCAAAAAGCATTCATTATAAGAGTAGAACTACCAAATATAATTTTTCTCCAAGGTCTTTTTACGCTGATTAATAGATAGATATAGAATAAAAAGAATTGGTGGTTCTTTAAAAAAAAAATGAATTTATTTTGAATTTAAAATTATATTTTTAAATACAATTAATTTTTTATTGAATGTAAGTGCCCACATCTCAGTAATAATTATTGAAATTAATTGTTTTGTTTTAATTATGTATATTTAATATTTTTTTCTTATGACACCGATTTTAACAAAAATTACAGGAAGTGGGCAATAACTAGGAAAGTACACCTAATATCATAAACTTGTTTTGGAAAATCATCTTTATTGTTAGAAAAACCTTCGAAATTTTAAAATAAAATTGAAATCTTATTTAAAATACATAGTAAATATCAACTTCCAATATAACCGGAAGTTATGCTGCCGAAAACATTTAGGTAAGTGAGGATTTAGGAATAATTAAGAAAGAAAAAAGAAAAAATAATCACAGAATATTTATCCCATAACTGTAAATAATATTAACCAATAATAAGAGATAAAAAAAATTGCAATAAATAAAATATTACTAGTAAAACCATTAATTCATTTATGTAAGTCACGAATTTTAAAACGGAATTTATGGAAAATTTATTTCAATTTTCAACAAAAGCAAAATTAAAAATGCCCTTGGCTTTATAATTACATTAAAAAACAATTCAACCGATGATTCCAGCAATAACAAAATTACTAAAATGACGTAAACAAAAAAAAAAGACAATGAAAATTGCAGTAAAAATCCTTGCAATAAAATTACTTCAAGAAACAAAAAAAAAACAAAAAAATCAGCGAAATAATGTTCAAAATTAAAATTCTCAATTAAAATGGAAACATTAATTAATTTAATAAAGGCCACCGAGAGGGAATCTAATTTAATTCTCCAATCAACGCGAGAAAGCAAATCGAAATTAATCATCGGCATAAGCATCGGGGCGCACATCGCAAAACAAAAGCGAGGCGCGCAACAAAAAGCAAAAAGGAATACATACATATATTACAAACAGGAGCAGGAGCGCAAAGAAGGGTTAAGGGAATCGATGCTCGTACACAGAGTACAGTGTGTATGAGCAGCAGCGACACATTGTAATCCTTGACGATCCTGCTGGCTGTTTACATTTATTATACAACCACTTACGCGAATAATCCTCTTGCAAACAATGGAGAGTCCTGTTTCTCCGGGAAAAAGAAGACGAAGAACCGGTAAATAAAAGCACTGGTGAAACTATTCCACTCCACTACTGTATCCAAGACAAAGATTTCCTCCTTCGGTTCCGCGCAGTTTTTGTTTTTTCTTTCATCTGTTTTTACCGTTGTTTCGGCCGTTCTTGCGCCGTCCCCGGGGGAAATCCCCGCATCAGGAATTCATCACTGTTGGGCCGTCACTTCCCATTACACACGTGGCGCTTCTTTGCAATTGATTGATGTCTGCCTCAGAGTGGAGGCCCACATTTAACCAGAAGGAATATGTGGCGGTGCCACTTTAAGCCTTGCTTGCTTGGGGAAAATTCGCGCGGCGGACGATGAAGAGGAGCAGAAAAAAAAAAAAAAAGGGGAGCGAGAAAAATGAGCGCAAGAAGTTCGCAGTTACGAAAGGGCGATAATGGGGGATCAATTCGGGGGCATTTATCGATATCAGTATTTTCATTTGTGTATGCTTGTGTGTGTGTGTATGGGGTGGGGGAGGGGGGGCTGTGTGGAGAGCGTGTTTATCAAAGATTAAAGATTATCGATCGAGGGCGAAAGAGAGAGAAAGAGAGCGCGCGGACGGCGGCTTTTTATGCGGTGAAGGTATGGGGGTGCACGCGAACCGCCGCACCTACACACGCAAACACTTCATCTACTACCTGCCGGCCGCCCCCGTGGAGCCCTCATCGATATTTTCTACATTTTTAATGAAAACGGCACCGCTAATCAAGTCCCGGTACGCCAAGTGTACTTAGAGTCACGGAATTCTACGCTTTCCATTCGAAACCTTCCATTTTCTAAAATATTAATTTTTTTTTTTTCGTTTTTCGTGGTCACAATAAAGTTTTAAGAAAAAAAATATATACAATAATTGTGTGAGAAAAAAACTTTAACAGTAAAAAGTATATTTATTTAAGACGCAAAAAATAACTTTTGCTGAAGAAAATTCAGTGAAAGTTTTTTTGGTTTGTTACTTTTTGTTTGATTGATGGTTATATATTTTATTTTACTAAATTTTGTTTTAAATATGTAAAAAAAAATATTTTAGGGCAGGAAAATTAATTTGTTTTGATTTATTTTTTTCTATTTTATAAGATTTTTTAGCTGAAAAACAAATAATGAATATTTGAAACATAAAAACTAATTTCATTTTGCTAAACTAATGAGTAAGAAATAAAAATAAATAATTAACGGTCAGTTTTATAATTTTAAAGCATAAGAAACATCAGATTATGACTCATTACGACATAAAAAAGTTATTTTTGGTAATGAAAATTCAGTTAAAGTTCTTTTTTTTGTTCTTTTTTTTGCTTGAGGGTTAATTGTTTCATTTTTTCATTTTTCTAAATTTTGTTTCATATAAATGAGTCAAAAAATTATTAAAGAGTGGTAAAATTAATTTTATTTTATGCATTCTCTTTAATTTTATAAGCTATTTTTACTAAAAAACAAAAAAATTACTACTTTAACAACATAAAAACGAAAAAAAAAATTAATTATAAATTATTAACTGTAACTTTTATAATTTAAAACCATTAAAACATTAAATTAAGACCCAAGAGGAGCAAAAAAAAATTTTTTGCTAAAGAAAATTCAGTTTAAATTTTAAAGTTTTTTTTTTACTTTATTTTTGCTTTTTGATTTATGGTTTCATTTTTAACTAATTTTATGTCAATTAAATATGTAAAAAAAAGAGCAGTAAAATTATTTACTTTTAATTCATTTTTATTTTTATTGTAATTTATAAACTATTATAAATGAAAAACCAAATAGAAAGTTTAATAGAAAAGCAAAAAACACAAAATAATAAAAAAGTAACAGTTACTTTTATAATTTAAAAGCATTTGAACATTAGATGGCAATTATTTTCTTCACTATAGGGGTTCCAACTTTTACTATAATTAAAGTTTCCATAGCGACTGGATCATAACACAAAAGTTTGTATTGTGTATTGTAAATTGAAAGGAAAAACAGGTAGCTGTTATGTAAAATACAAACATTTCGATAAATTTCCCTTATATTTCTTAAAGTTTGTTTTATATCCTACTCGTATACTCGTATATTTCATTAAATTAATTTTTTATGTGAAAGTATATACTAGTAGATATTTAAAATGAGTCATTTGCGTCGTCAATATTTTAGCACTAATTTAATTTATTATTTAAAATTATAGCTCAAAGTTAGATAGTCTATAAAATTGTACGTATATACTATACTTTATTATTACTGTAAATAATTTATTTGCTAAATACTCCAATATGCAAATACCACTTAAAAATGGAAAGTCAAATGGTCTAATAAAACATTACGCTTTAATTATAAATTGTTTCGATGTGTACTTTATTTAACAATTTCACAGTTCGAACTAAAAGAGAAATCAATATTCAATACAAAATGCAAAAATGTACTTTTAAATTTAAAATTTTCTATTGCTTTCTACATTTTCCATCCAATAGTTAGAATTTATGTAAAAAATTAAACTTTATTTTTATTTATTTTTTCTCCCCATTAAATTTTTTTAAATAACTATAATACTTAAGTGGTAATATTCAAAGAGGATTATCTTTCAACATTTATTTGAACCTTGTACCATTTCCAGTTTTCATGTAGCAGCCCTTTAAAATAGGAAATTTTAAATTCATTTTTAATTTTTAAATGTCAACAGCCGCCAATGAGAGTCCAACTGAATATTGTGGCGCGAAATTCAAAATTAGTGTTTTTTAAAGGACTGCGACCCATAAAATTCAATGGTAGTATTCAATGACGACTATCTTTAAAGAAAAATCCAAGTTCGTACTATTTCAAGTTTTTTTGTAGCAACGCAAATTTTGAATGTCGCGCCATCATTTTTATAATGTCAACATCCGGCAATGGAAGCCCAGTAAAATATTGAGGCTGTTGTCATAGTTGTCATATTAATTAAAAAAAATATATATAGAAAATTTAATATTGGTAATGATAAAATTCTTGCACGTTGATCCTCATGAACTCCATTCATTTAACCGTAAGGTTTTTATTACCAGCTATATTTAATTACCGATAATTTATTAAAAATTAATATTACAACAATGAAAACCAGCAGCCACAATATTTAGCTGGTCTACAACTAATGACTGTTGACATATTTTAAATGAGGGCGCGAAATTCAAAATTTGTTTTTCAAAGTGCTGTGGCATCCTCATTGGATACAACCACTTACGGAATTTATCGATTCCAAAAATTATAATGGGAAGCTGAAAAAAATAAAGATTAATTTTCCATGAAATTCCTTGTATATTATAAAATGCAAATAAAATGAAATAAAAAACTAACAAACAGAAGAAACCGAATAATGAGTAACGAAAGAAGTGAATAAAAGAAACTCTATAAAATGCAAGGACGCGAACAAAGGGAAAACTATATACACGATAGAAGAAGAGTGTTAAGTATCTTAATAATAATGAAAAGAAAGGAAAAACGGTTTCTCTTTCGCGTCGCGGCTGAAGAAGGAAACCGAATCTGAAAAAGTGAAAATTACACCTATCGTTAATAGCCAGGCCAGGACTACAGTATCAAATTGCCGGGCTCGTAGTAAATTTTAATAACACGTAAAATTAATAAAATACGTGCGGTCGGGTAAATATAGTAGTAGTCCGATGTATAAATGCCACCACCGCCATGGCAACCGCCCCCTGGAGTACAGTGCGCTTGGCCTCAAAGGTCCATTCTTAATAATGCATCAATTGGAGCTTTCATAATTTATCGGGAAGTGTGAGAGACACGAACATCTGTCCGAGTTTCTTCTTCGATAGCCACCAGCTAGCGGTTGCCACCCCCCCAGGCCAACCCCCACGGACTTCTTATTCGGCGAACAGCCACTTTTCCCTTGCAATTACGTTTGACGCCTCTGAATCATTTATCACCGTTTTCTCTAATTATCCCCACACACTACTCAATACACCACCGCATTTGTGTGTATTGATGACGCCTTTATTGTCCTGCCGGTGGATTATGCACCACTAATGGCTTTTTAATGTTGCGATCCGATTGTCCTTGTACTCAATGCGTCTCCAATAATGTTTCATGAAAATGTATCACTAATGTTTCGATTTATTGACCCTTTAATTGTGTTTATACAAACATTTCGAACATAATAAAAGCTTTATTGATTTTATTTCTAAGAAAAGAAATGTTTTTAAAAAATATTTCAGACAAGGTTATCCTTTCGCGCCAAAATTTAAATTTTGTTTTACTAGTTTACCGGAAGTGGCGCCACTAATCAAACTGCCAGGATCTTCAAGGACTATGACATTCCTAACCTAGAACCTTAGTGTTGCTCAGTGTTAATTCTTGTGTGGTTTAAATTTTCATTAAAAACCGAGATTTAACTGAAGAAATAATGTCTAACAGTCATATTTTTATGAAAGCGGGGTTCATAACTGCTCCCTTGCAAAATGGAATGGGTCGTTACGTATGCCAATTGCAGCGAATTACCTTAAAATTTTGCAAAAACAATGGCAGCAGTCGAGGAATGAGGTACTTCTTTTTATACACTGTAAAAAAGCTTAAATACTATTTTAAAATGTTACAGGGAATTTATAGAAAATGACCTAGTGAATTTCGCCAAAGATAATCCTGGTATTGTTGTTTATTTAAAGCCTAGAAGACATAGAGGGCCATCAATAACAGCTGAATATTGTAAAAAAAATTCTTATTTTAAATTTAAAATTCTAATTTCTTGATTGTTTCAGTAAATGGAGACAAGCAACATGTTTCCGCTTCTAAATTTACAAATGAAGTAATTGCAAAGTGGATGAATGTCCTGAAAAACCAAGCTGGAAATCATGAAGATATGAGATTTCGGAAAATGTGGCACACTGATTTTCCTTCTATTCAAGGCCCTTGGACTCCATATACTTTCAGAGATCCCGCTTTAAATTTAGCTACTTTCCCCAATGAAGATCTAAAAGGACCTGCAACGGTGCCTAAGACTGCTTCGGAAATTTTACTTGAAATTTACAAAGAAAAGAAAGCTAACGTTGAACAACTAGAAGAAAATAGAGCAAATTAATTTGTTCGTTTTGTTTTGTAGTAGTATTCTTTAAATTTTGCTTAGGATTATGTATTTAGTAAATAAATATTCAAAAACTTAATTGTTGTTTTTTATGGTAATAGAATTGACCAGAAAAGTAATTTTTTGTTAATTTTCTTTTTCAGGGAAATGATGGGTCATAAATAGGGATCGGTTTTGATGCAGTAACAGGCATCCCGTGTTTTGCTTTTAATCCATTCTAAATGGTCGTTAACTTTTGTGTACAAAGCACTGCTCGGTGTTTCGCCACAGTTGTTGCGATCAGATAAAATGCCTGGAAAACAAATTTTCTGTTAGTTGGAACCATTTGAACTTTAAATTGAATGGGTAAAGGGGCACCTATTAATAGATAACTTCCTCCTTGCGTTTTGTACATTACAGGTCCACCAGAATCCGTCTAAAAAAAAAAAAAAATTTCCTTGCCTTTTCTTTTCTATTTTTTCATGAATTATTATTCCGAATTTCTAATTGTTTTTCAGAAAAAAATCGCCCAAATTTTAATTTTAATTATTTATTTTTTGGTACTTAATTCCATTTTTCTTGAAAATTATTTGCCTAAATAAAGTTTTTTTAATGCAAACAATGTTTTTCAATAAATTAATTAATTTTTGGTTTAATTAAACAATGAATTGCAGAAAAAAAAGATTTATAAATACTTTTTATTATCGAATTAATTAATAAAAATTCCTTCAAAACTGTTTTTGGAACGATTCTTTTTAAAGGACTATTAAAACACCAGCGTTTTCATTTTTTCATTATACTAATTATTCTAATGGTTTTTTGTTTGTTTTGTAAATACCTTTTTCCAAATTTATTGGAGTAGTAAAAATGACTTCAAAATAGTTTTAAACTCTTCCTTTTCAGAAAAACTAAAGAAAAGGCTTGTTTATTACAGCTTCACCAGAATCCGCCTAAAGAAATTAAATTAATTTTTAAAATTACTTACTTTTTATTTATTTAAAATATATTTTATAAATAGAAAAATATATTTTCAAAAACTTTTTGTAATAAATTAATTGGTTTATTTATTTTATTTTATTTTTCATTTTAATTTCTTTGCTTTTTATTAATTAATTTCGATAATTAATCTCAATTTTTGAAGGCAAAAATGTCTTTTTTTATTAAATATATTAATAAAAATTACATAAAAAATAGTTTTTTAAACGATGTTTCTTTTTTAGAAAAACTATTAAAACAAGCAGAAAAAAATATTTCCAAAATTATTCCAAATTTTTAAATGTAAAGCAATATTAAGATAAATCAATTATTTTTTTAATAATTTTATTATCGAAAACTTCATTTTTACATTTTTAATTTAGTTTATTAATAAAAATTACATCTAAACAGTTTTTAAACGATGTTTCTTTTTTCAGAAATCTTTAGAAGAATAAAAGTTACTTCATTTTCTTTAAAAAATATTTTCCCGATTATTCTGAATTTATAAATGAAAAACTATATTATTTTATGAAAAATTAATTATTTTCCTTTAATTTAAATATTTTACTTATGAAAATTACTTTTACACGATTTTGATGTAATTTGTTTTTAGATAAAAAAATAACTACAAAACAGTTTTAATCATTCATTTTTTGTAAAAAAAAACCTAGCAAAAGCAAATAAAAATCAAGAAAAAAATGTACTTACAGGACAAACAATACTTTTGGTCCCTACAACTCCAATGCATCCTTTATCATCCGAAACATATTGCGAATCAACAGCAGTTGCGACGCAATCCTCGCGCGAAAGAACCGGAAGCCCTGCCTTCCTAGGTCTGCACGAAGCCGAAGCTTGTCCTTCTTCCTCCAGGACCTCGTTCCATCCAACAACAGTAGCCACTTGGCCCGTATAAGAAAAACCTATTATAAACAACAAAAACAAATCCAAAAAAAAAAACACTTAAAAATGTCGCAACAACCAGCATACCATTAAAATAAAAAAATAAAAAATAGTACCTGGAAACGATAAGCAAACGGGTCTAATTCGTTTTTCGAATTTAACAGGCGCACTAAGCCTCACCAAGGCAATATCGTGGGCCCTATTTCCGGGACTAAAGTCCGGATGCAGTAACAAATTCGACACACTGAGATTCTGCGATGTAACATCCGGAAAGCATCGATCGTATTGACCCAAAGTCACTTTTACATCGTACGGCGTCAAGCTACATGCAATTGAGTACAAAACACTTAAAGGCAGATCTGCCGAGATATCATTGATTGCGCAGCAATTTACCCAACTAATTGAGAAGTGGACGTTAAAATGTACCGGTCGTTAATCAGAGTGCCCTGGATGCTGACTTGCTCTCGCACTTGAAGCAGCGCCAACCAGGGGAACTCGAAGGTCCTTAAATAGTCACCTCCTAATAATTTTGCTTGTCTATTTGGAATTCCACATCCTTTAATCATTTATTTGCATTTTTTGTTGTTGTTTTAGAAGAAAATGCAATACTTACGGCAATTGCAGTCGCGGTCCGTGAAAAGGAAATCCAGAAATCCTTTGGTTTCTTTTTCAGCTTCCTCCTGCAAAGCGCAATGAATTATTATGTTGGCTCTCGATGGGTAATTTAAAAATTAACTTGTAGTTCTTCATTGAGGAAACCGTTGCTGATGTTTATTGTAAGCAATAGTCCAATTATTAATAATGTTAATGATAAGTTCATCTTGCTTTGCTGATGTTTAGAAATGCACTAAATACATTTTAGCGATTTACTTATTTGCTTTTATTTATTTTTTACCTGTTTTTTTTTTCTTTTTTTGGTGGGTTAAAAAGCAGGTCGATCTCTAGTGCGGGCTGGATCGTAAAGTTTTTATGGTTAAAATTTGACTTTTTCAAAGACTTTCTTTTGTGGGTCGTAACTCTCGCATAAGAAACAGATGTAGCTTTATTTTCCATAATTCGATATTGGTTTTCAAAACAAATATACTTTCTTTGCTTATTTTTTGCTTTTTTTGTTTGTTTCTTGCAGTAGTTTTATAATTTAATGCTTTAATTTTCAAGAAAAAAGTGCATTGAAAAATTTTGGTTTGACTTTTTTTTATGAAAAATAAAATTATAAAATTCCACTTTAAAAAAATAATTAATAAAAATTTGATTTTTATTTATTTTTATAACAAAACTATGGATTAAATAATTAATTACACTAAAAAATAAGCAACATTAATTTAATATTTTTTATTTTAAAATTTACGTTTAAAGTAATAAATTAAATAAAACATTTAATTAAGTCAGTGAAATAATTTTTTAATTATAAAAATAAAAATAATTATCTAGAAAAATATTTACGTAAATTAAAAAAAATGTATTATTATTGCACAAATTAAAAATTACAAATATTGAAAGCCAAATTTTACAATTTAAAACACTTCTTTTATAAAAAAAAAAACAAAACAAAAAAGGACAATTAACTATCAAAACTGAACTTCCGATTATCAAATAAAAATAAAATAAAAAATAAGTATCAAAGTAAATACGAATAAATAAACTTAAATTACACTTTCAAGAAACTTTAAATAATAATAATGAAATTAAAATTCATATCATAGGAAACCAAAATTTAATTAAAAAAAAAATATGTTGATTTATCACAAAACAAAAAAAAATCGAAGCTCAGTCTTGACAGAAACAGCCGTCCTTCGAGTTCTCCAGGATCCAGTCCAGGTATCTAGTAACCCTTGTGTAAACACCGGGATAGCCAGGACGAGCGCAACCATTGCCCCAAGAGACGATCCCTGCAAATTTAACGAATTCATCAAAAATTTGATAAAATTTTAAGAAGGCGCCTGTTAATAGTTTATTACCAATTAATTCGTATTTTTTATCAGGCCTTTCGGCCATTAAAGGACCTCCGCTGTCACCCTGCAATATAAATTTTTATTTTTTTTTACGAAAGCTGTGACAAATTAATTTTAATTTGCGAAATCGATACCTGGCAGGAATCCTTCATTCCAACGCTTGGATAACCGGCGCAAAGCATATTGTCCGAAATCATTTTCGAAGAGTAATTAGTGGCTTTGCATTCGTCGTTTGTTAAAACGGGCACTTCGACTTCTTGCAGGATGCAAGACGGTTTTCCGTCTTCTTTGAGGGTTCCCCAACCGGAAGCCGTTCCTTTGGTTCCAACATATAAATTATCTGAAAATCAATTTTATTTAAAATTTTTGATTTTTTTTATTAGTTTTTTATGTTTTTTTATTTATTTAATTTTTTTTATTTAATAACAAAACCCTAAAAGATTTAGAATCCATCTTGGGTTAATAACACCAAATTTTTTAATTTTAATTTTTTTGTAAATATTTTTTTGTTTAAAAAAATTGACCTTTATCAGAAATTCATTTTTATTTTTATTTAATTTTTGTTTTTTGTTTCTTAAATATTGTTTGTAGATTTTTCAATATATTTTTTAAATTTTTTGAATATTTTTTTAAGTTTTTTGAAAATATTTTTTTAGGTTTAAAAAAATTTACCTTTGTTTTTGGGAAGACAAATAGGTTTAATGGTATCTGTAATGGGCACCCTGTCGTTGAGCCTTAAAAGTGCAATATCGTTGTCGAAATTAAGAAAACTGAAAGCGCCGGCAATGGCTCTTAAGACGAATCTGGATTCGGGTTTTTTGGAGTCGTTGCAGCGATCGTGTTCACCGAAAGTGACCTTAATCATGAACCACATAAACCTAAAATTAGCATATTAATTTGCGAGAAATGTTCCGCCGACCAGATTCGCATTGCCGAGCGGCCGAAAGCCGAAAGCAGCAGCGTACCCTTTGACGCAGTGGGCAGCGGTCAGAACGTATCGGTCATTAATGAGCATTCCGCCGCAGTAAAACCGATTGAAATACGAAAGTCTGGCCATCCAAGGGAACTCATTCTGTGCAGCTGCTTGACCTCCGACAATTCTGCTGGCATCGTTTCGTTCCCCGCAAGCTGCGTACGTTTTTTCAGGTTCGTTAACACTCTCGCTGCGCCATTGTCTTAGGCACTATACTTACCGCAGTCGCACGATGACGGCGGCGTGTCGTGTCTCGGAGGCGGCTGGTTTGCATTGCCTCCGCCGAAGCGGCCGCCGAACAATCCTTTGCCCACGTCGCGTTTCGAAAGTTGTCCGTCCTAAAAAACAAAAATTATAAAATTAAAAACCAAACGCGAACAGCTTATTAATAACAAAATTTTATTATCAACAATAATTTATTTAAAGTGGCTAACGGAAATTCAAGGCACGAAATACGAAAATTTTCACCGCTCGGCCGTTCGCATTTTTATTCTTCGGTGTAATTCGAAAGCAGTATTTTAGCATATAAGCGCGAATATTTTTTTCCTTTCGGGTTTATCGTCTCTTTAATTGGCAACATTAGCATATTTTTTATTTTATTTGTTGTGGCTTAGAAAATTTCCAAAATAATTTCTTTTGCTACAGCTCTACAAAAGCAATTTTTTTTATTTAAAAAAAACCAAGAAATACTTACTGATAGAACGCAGAAAGAATACAGAAGAAGCACACAGATAATTACACGGTCCATCACTTGCAATTACAATTAATCAAGCGTTCGCTTAACAATTAGTTTGCTTGGGGAAATTTACTTCTCGGCGCGGTATTGCTGACTCGTCGAAGCATCGACGTCCAATCCGACCAACAACTGACCGCAGTTTAATGCTTTCGACCGACCGACAAAGTATAGTAAATGCTGCCGAGGAGTTCTTCGTGGCTTCTCTTCTCTTCTTCTTTATTTGTTCGAGCGGTGTTTTACCTGTTGCTGTTTGCTTTTCTTCTTTCCGCTGCTACGCTCGGATGAAATTCGTCGGTCGTGCGTTGACTTACAATGCTCATTAAAAGCGTATTAATAACGTCTCTCACGACGCTGAAATTCAAATTAACACCTAAAGACCGGTTTTTTTTTTCGGAACGCGTCTCTTTGCCTCTTCGCTTTGTTTTTTATCGGTTTATTACTTAAAACTATTGCAACAAATAAGTGTCATGTACATAAACAAGTGTCTTCTAAATTGTAGCGGAGCCAGCTGAGGTACTTTGAGACGCGCGTGTAGACTCCTGGATATCCTGGACGGCCGCATCCTACACCCCAGGAAACTATTCCTTTAAAAAAAAAAACAGAAAATAGAAAAAATGATAACATAAAATTTTTGGAATTATAAAAGAATTGCAATATTTACCAACTATCTCGTATTTTTCTCCGTTGGGGACCAAAAGGGGACCTCCACTGTCGCCTTGGCAGGAATCCATGGCTCCTTTTCCTGCGCACAGCATGTAAGACGTTATCCTGGAAGCTCTGTATTTCATAGCGCGGCATTGCGAAAGGCTCAGGATGGGCACTTCGACTTCTTGGACTACTCCCGGTAGCATTCCCCCTTCTGCTGTTCGGCCCCAACCGACTACTGTTCCTGTTTTTCCAGCAGGATCAAATTCTACTAAAAATTTTGCTATAATTTCACTTTTTTCTTCCAAAATTTTTTTTCTTTCTTTTATTTTTTTATTTTCTTTTTGAGATATTTTGATATTAGTAAACCAATGATTACCTCCGCTTGAAGGAAGACAAATAGGACGAATATTTTTCGTAAAAACCACAGGTTTTCTTAGCTTTAGAAGAGCAATATCGTGATTGTACGAATCAGCGTCGAAGTTCCGGTGCCTGATTATGGAAGCCACTGCTCTCATTTTCGCGGGAACGTCTTCGGTAGTGGTCTGATCGTGGTCTCCTAGGATAATTCTAATTTTCGATCTTTTAAGTCTGCAAAATTTTCAATTTTCTTGTAAATAATCTAAATAATCCATTGAAACAAATATTTTCTTGTAAATTGTATCCAATTGAAAAAATAATTTAGAAAAAAGGACCTTCTAACGCAATGAGCAGCTGTTAGTACGTAATCTTCTGTTAGTAAAGAAGCGCCGCAATGGAAATGTCCATCGTAAACGATGCGGGCGATCCAAGGGTACCGGTTGACCCCCGTAGGTCTTCCTCCGACAATCCTATCTTCCTGATTACTCACGCCGCACTCTGAAACTGTTTTGGTAGTAAGTTTTTTTGGCATGGTTATCGGTATTTTCATTTTAGCAAACGCTCTCTTTAAAAATTAAATTGTAGAATATTACCGCAAGTGCAATTTCGGACCTTCGGGTCATCGTCGTCGTCGTCATCACTTGAAACGGTTCCCGTTATGAGATTCGCGAAGCCGAAGAGCTGGTTGAAAAGAAACTTTCCATTGCGGAGACTACTGTTTTGGGTTCGTTCGAATAAGTGGTTCTTGTCGAAAAATTTCTGCAAAAATTTTGTTCTAAATTTTTGCTTTTTCCTTACTAATTTTGATTTTTTGTTTGTTTTTTGTTTTTTGTTTTTGGAAAAGTAATGCTGACCTTATCGAAATCAAAGTTTTCGCGTAATCCCAGAGCGTGCGGTGCTAACACTAATAGAACACAGTGCAAGATTGCAAGATTGATCACAGACATGTTTGGAACACTTTTCACTTTTGCGCGTCTCTTCAGATAGATGTTGATGATATTGCACACAGTTGACCAGTTGACCAGAAGGTATCGAAAGTGTTCAGAGCGGCATTTCTCTTTCTCGGAGGCGCTCACAAATCTAAAAGCGACTTAGTTGCAGCCACGGCTTCTCGCATCGATATATTAATCATATAAATTCCCCCTAAAAAGGTCTTCTTACTTTCACCGAGACCGACCAGTGACCAACCGAAGGAGCGTACCACGCACATTCTTCGTATCGCATAGCGTGATCTGTTGACGTATTTGTGCTAACGAACGAAAGAAAGTGAATAATAGCGGCCCATTATCAATTTACCAACTAAGAGCCAATCTAAGTACAATTACACGCGACTAATTACAAGCATCAATCTTAGATTCTCCATTTGGCTACTTCCTCTCTTTGTTGCCCGTAACCCGCAACATTAAACATTTCAAAGGCACAATGGTAACTACTAACAATATACTATATGTTAAAGTACTGAACGTTAAAGTACAATGAGAGGAGTGACTTGAAACTTTTCTTTTATAATTGCACTCCTTGCATGATTTGTTTCAAGATCTCTGATAGTTGATCAAAGTTTAGATGGAGGAAACAAGGCCAAGGCAAACGAAAGTGGAGAGAGTGAACTTGGCTTGTCACTCTATTGCTTTTAAGACGGACAAATTTGGGTCCTTTTTTTAACACTTTAAATATGCGTGCGTGTTTAAATAAATAATTATCATGTGGAACTTGTTAAGTACTTAAGTATTGTCTCGTTTGTTTTGTTTGTTTCCGCCTCGTTTTTTTCGGTTTTGTTCTAATGGTTTTTCTCAGATGGATTGGTTTTATGTTCTGGTAATTAATAAAAGAAAACTTTAATGGCAACAGAAATTAATTTTATAGGATTGTTACAGAAGTGATGGTCATTTAAAGAGGCAGCTGTAAAATGAATAAAATGAATGCTCATTTAAATTGTAATAAAATTTACGACTTTTCTTTGTTTACTTTCTGTTTATTGCAGTTTCTAGTTTTATATACAGAGTTTTCTTAAAGTTTGCAATATTAAAAAACTATTAAAAAATAAACGTATAGAGTTTTGTAATAAATGTATTCATTTGCAAAATTTCAATGAATTAAAATAAACTTATATTTATTAAATGTTTCAATTTGATGTTATGATTTTTTCTTTGTTTTTTGAAATTTTGCAAAGTTCTGGTATAAGGTAAATTTATTAAGTTACGGTTAATTTATTAATAAAGCTACGGCTTTTGTTTTACGATGAAATTATTAGGAGAATAATTTTTAATAAGCCATATTGAAAGAAGTTAAATAATTACTTCTTTCAATATTGCTTATTAAAAATTCTACTAAAACATTTTAAAAATTTTCTATACTGGGTGAGCATTTTTTCATTTCGTATATTGCTAACTTGTACATTTTTAATGATAGGGATTCGGATAAAAGGGCAAAAATTGAAAGAACTTTACGCCAAACTTATTTCCCTTTACAATACTTTACAAAAATGAAATATATCTCTTGGTTTTCCATATTATTTCGATAAAAACTGAAAATCGTTGGTTTTTTTTTGTTGATAATTTATACCAAGAAAACTATTTTACTTAGAAAAAAATGTATTAATTGTTCCTAATAGATATTTTTAAGCAAAATCTAAATAATTTTAGTAAATTTTTATGGCTTGCTTAAGTTTTGAGATGAAAAAAAAAACTTAAGTTTTGTTTAAGTGGAAACCTTAGTTGGTTAGGGTTTTTTTTTTTAGTTATTTTTTTCTCATTTCAGCGATATAACATTTTGTTTGTTTAAATTTGGAAATTATTGTTGAACTATAGAAAAGCGAATTTAATTGAAGTAATTAAGGGGATGGTGATGTTTCCAATGGGATTTGTTTTCTAAGGAATTACATTGAAGAAATAAAACAATTTTTAAATTATTTTATATTAAATGAACCGGATCAATCTAAGAAATATAATTTTTTATTTACTTAAATAAGTTTTATTTGTAATTATTTATTTAAGAATTAAAAGCCTACAAATTTTATTTCCCAAAATTTTTTTTATTTTTTTAAGACAATGGTCAATGATAATGATACAAAAAAATTATTATATTGTTGAAATCGGAAAGAAAGAAACTATTAGGTGACTTTATAACTAGCAGTGGTTTTCATTAAGAAAAAAACAATTATATTGTACTTTAAAGTACCTATTAGGAACATTTATTAATTTTACCTAATGTAAAATAGTTTTTTTTTGGATTAAAATATTAGAAAAATTGACGGTTTTTAGAAAATGACCACTTTGTATAAAGAAAAACTGTAAATTAAATTATTAAAAAACATTTAAAAAAATTATAAATTCGCTTAAACTGAAATTCTAAAAAGAAAAGATGTTTCCTGCTGTAAAATATATTTTTTTCATTTTTTCAGTTGATAAACTGAAATAATTTACATGTAATTTACAAATTTACTTTATAAAATTATATTCAAAGCAAATAAAATTAATTAAACGCAAATGAGCAGCAAAGTGAAAACAGGAAAAACTTCAATAAACATCCGTATGAATTAATTAATTAATAAAAATGGGCTACTGTACGAATAATTAAAATGCAATAATAATTTATTTAAATTAACATTAAATACAGTAAATAATTGGTTTAAGTAAAACAAAACATAATTATTTTTCCTATTATTAATTAATATTTAATATTAACACCAATGACTAGAATCAGTTTGTGTGTGTATTCACCGTTTTGCAATTTGGCTAAAAGGGATGACTAGGATGAGGACATAAACATTCCCCTTGGACATTTTCCATAACCCAGTCTAAATAATTATGAACTTTGGTGTAAATTCCAGGCAAATTGGGTCTGGCGCAACCTCTACCCCAGGAAACCAACCCTTAAATTACAAAATTCCGGATTTTACTTTTAAATTGAACAAAAAAATAAACAAATGCATAGTATACAAAACATTTTAAATTGAATTTTTAGTTTAAATTTTAAAATAAAAATTTAAAAAATATAAATAAATAATTTACCTATTAGTTCCATGTCTCCTTTTTCATTGGTAAGATGTAAAGGACCTCCGCTATCACCCTTTTTTTATACAAAAAAAAATGAACAAAAATTTAAAAAATTGAAATGAATCAAAAAAGAACTTGGCATACTTGACAAGCATCTTTTTGTCCTTCGGGATAACCAGCGCAAAACATATTTTCCGAAAGCTTCTTCTCCCCATAGCCCGATTGCTGATAGCAGTCCTCTTTGGTCCAAACAGGGACGGCTACTTTTCGAAGGGAAGAAGACACCGATCCTCGTTCCGTTGTCTTCCCCCAACCGGCCACTATAGCTAAGCGACCAGAGTACTCTTCGGACCCTAAAAAAATAATTAATTGCAGTTCAAAATTAATTTTTGTTCTCTTTTCTTTGTTAATTATTTTTTAATACCTAAAGTGGGCAAACAGATAGTTTGCACCCTTTCGTTAAATTCGACCGGATAATCGAGTTCTAGAATGGCAATGTCGTTGTTGTAAGTGGAAGAATCAAATGCTTTGTGTTTAAAGGCTTTTTTCACCCCTCGAATTAATGTTTCCGCGAATCTGTTGGGATTGTTGCGATCGTGATCGGCTAATATGACGGTTATGCCTCTTGGATCGAAACTGAAATTTTTTAGTTTGGTTGTTAGTTTTTTTTTTTGTGTGAAGGTAAATGGGAATTATTTTAGGGGATACCCGTTGATGCAATGTGCAGCTGTCACCAAATGTCTTCGGGTGATTAGACTGGCAGCGCAATAAAACTCTCCATTGCGGGATAAGCCTGCGATCCATGGAAACTCATGGGTTTTCGTTATGTTGCCTCCGACTACTCGCATTTGTCTGTTGCTCATTCCACATACTGTTAAAGTTTTTTTAAATTTTTATTTTATTAAAAAAAAATTTTTTTTGACATTTCTTAATAAAATTAATTTTTGTAATAAATTTTCTTTATTTTCAAAAATTTTTCAAAGTTTCATAAAAAAGTTTTGCTATTAGTATTACTTTTTTACTGAATAAAGTTAGCGTTAATTAAAAAAATTGAAAACTTGTTGTTAATTTAATATATATTTTTTTAATTTGTTCTGATTTTGTTTTTTAGAAAAAGTTTAATTTTTTTTTTTAATTTTGGTTGTTAAAATAATGCATTTTTTTAGTTTTAAATGTAATATTATAGTAAATTTTAGTTTTCACATGAATCTTGTTTAAAATTAATTATAATGATAATAAAAAATTAATATTTTTATTACTTTCCACGGAATAATTAATGACATTTAGAAATTTAAATATTTTTTATATTAAATAGGGAAAAAAGTTTTTTTTTCAAATTTGTTCTAATATTTCTCAATTCTAATTATTTTTAAAATTTTGTTCATGAAAATATTACTTTTTTTAAGTTTTAAAAGTTGGATTTTAATAGATTTTATATTTCACATGAATCTTGTTAAAATATTTTTGGTATTTCCTAATTATAATAAAATTAATAATAATCAAAATAAAAATAAATATTTTTTATACTTTCCACGGAAAATTTAATAAAACTATTACCTTTAAATGATTTTAAAATAAAATTGTGAAAAAAGACTTATTTCTACAATTTTGTTCAATTTCTTGCAAAAGTTTATTAATATTTCAAAATTCTACTTTTAAAAATCATATATATGCTTTTTAAGTTTTAAAAGTTATGTTATAATTAATAATTTTAATAATTTCCACGGAAAATTAAATCATAATTTGACCTTTAAATGATTTTTAATTAAAATTAGGAGAAAAAGATTTTTTTAAACTAATTTGTTCTATTTCAGTAAAAGTTTAATTATACTTCAAAATTCTACTTATAAAGATAATGCTTTTTTTAAGTTTTAAAAATTATATTACAATAAATTTTATTTTGCATATAAATCTTATTTAAAATTAATAATAATTATAATAAAAATAAATAAATTTTATAATTTTCATAGAAAATTTAATAAAATTTTGAACATAAAAAGATTTTTACCTAAAATTGAGAAGAAAAGAATTTGTTTTTACAAGGTTTTTCTATATTTTGCAAAGTTTAATTATTTTTCAAAATTCTGTTAATTTATATATTGTATTTTTAAGTTTTAAAAGCAAAATTTAAATAAATTTTAAATTTCACATGAATCCTGTATAAAATTAATAGTAATCAAAATAAATATAAATAAATTTTATAATTTCCAAAGAAAATTTAATAAAAATTTGAACTTTAAATGATTATATTAATGAAAATTGCAAAAAAATAATTATTCTTACCGCAATTGCACTCATTAGATGTAGAAACAATATTGTTCTATAAGGAAATATTAAAACAAACAACATTAATCCAATAACTGTTTCAAAAACTCACCGAATCTCTCAAAGAATATCCCCAAAAACCATCAAACAAAAGCACAAAAATCACTGCTGGAACTAACGAAGGCATCTTTACTAATTAATTATTACAGTAAAATTAAAAAAAAAAATTTTCCTTATTTTATTATTTTTAAATTGATTTTTTGCATAAACTTGCTAAGGATTAGGTAAACTAAATGTAATGAATTAAAATTAAGCGTTTCAAGAAATAAAATAATTCGTTTGGCCCTCATCTTTTTATACACTAAGCACGTTTGTTTAATTTCAATGTTAAGGGTAGAGGAGGTGGAAAAATTGAAGCCTTGACCATTTTTTTTTATTTCAAACCGAAAGATAACAATTATCGGTTCAATGTCTAGGCGACAAAAAATGCATTTCAATTTCACATTGCGCAAAGTTCCGATGGAAAAACAATTAATTCATTTGCATCAATTACATCATATTTCATGTGTCATGTAATATCTGCAAATATTGGAAATAATTTTTCGAAAGACCCTTATTATGTAATATTAAATTAATTAATTAATTTTAAAGAAGCAAATGGAAATTAAAAAAGAAGTTTCATCTATATGATTATAAAAAAATAAAATAAAAATATTATAAAAAAAAACAGAAATAAACAATAAGTGCGAGTAAGGACATCCAACTAATAAAACTAATTACATTATACAATTACTAATTACATATTATATTAGAAGGATGCGTTTTTTGTTTAGTTTGCTTCCTGATAACGGTTAGATGATAAGCGTAATTGGGTCATGAATAAAGGAATATAGGTAAAGTATTCAGGTTGAAAATGCCATCGGTTTCTAGTTTAAGGATCTCCTCGGGAGCCTTGACTTTACACACAGATCGCATGACCAATAGTGTAATTGTTCTTTCTTTTTTCATTTTATTATAATATTTGCAACAACAATAATAAATGTAATAATTGAGCGGTACGTTTTGCATAACAGTTTCTGTGTGTGTGCACTTTCGTTGCGCTGTGTTATGCAACAGATCCTTCATGAAAAGTCATTAAAAATTATTATTGCGTATAGAGCGTTATTATCAGGAAGAGCCTGCAGTTTCGCATATGAATTATTTGCATTTTAATAAAGCCACTTTAATAATGCGGTATGCGTTTGGAGGAGAAAAAAGAACTGCTAATGAAGAGCTATTTAATTGAATTAGATGCGAAACTGTTGCGCAAAATTAAATCGAATTGCTGGATAAATTGAATAATTGTATTTACATGCAAAAAAGATTAATATACAGGATATTACAAGGAATTATTAATTTTTGCTCAATATTTTAAGTATTTAAAATTTAAAAATTTTAAAAGGACTTTTTGTTTTTGAACAGTTTAATCTACTCGCAAAAAAGAATTAAAACTTTTGATGCAATTAACATTTTTGAAAATTTCAATTTTCATTTAAGTCATTTAAAACATAATTAATGGCCGGTTGCACCGTTTTGCACTTAAACTTCATTTAACTAAGGGAACTTCACTTTTAAGTTAAGTTAAGGGTACATTTGGGTTGCACCGAAAAAATCTTAACAAAGTAAAA
>JASKGO010005085.1:0-10598 GCA_030556065.1 Holobus sp. GC000080
AATCAAGTCTCAGTGTCAATGAATTCAATGTTAATTTCTCCATTTCTCTCTCTATCTCTCTGCATATGAGCAATTTTCCACTTGCCATGTAATTATTATTTAGTTTGTGTCAATGCCATCAAAGTTCAAAATGGCCTAATTGTGCTGTTTAATTGCCTACTAAATTAACACCGTTAACATCCATGGCTTAATAATAGTTACTAATTTTTTGTGTTTTCAATTAATTTTTATTTTTATTAAAAAATATGTTCTTTTAAAATGTAAAATAAATACTGCTGAAAATAAAACGTGTAATTTCCAAAATTCTTTAAATAGAAAATTGGCAAGTTTCATTATGTTAGACTTGTCATTGAACAAAAAAATGTCACTGAATTACGTTATTAGTTTCATAAAGAATAATAATTTTACACTGGTCGCTTTAAAATTACAAAAAAAAACTAACAATAAATTAATTTTATTGAAAGAAAATCCTTCTAAAATAATACAAAACTGTATTTGAATTAAATACTAAATATTTATTCGCCGACGTGGAAAATTATACTAATGAAAAACAAATACGAAGAGGAATATTTCAGCATTATATATCAAAATGCATATACATAGAGTGTATTTATGTATAATAACTAGGCTGCAAATATTTACCCTAAATATTTAGTCACTGCGAAGAACGCCATAAGAATTTTTATGTAATTTAAGCGAGCATCTAAATACACAGCATTTATATCCCTGGAACGAAACGAGACAGAGAGAATCGGAATAAGAAAAAAGAAGAAAAAAGGAAAGACATGACAGGGAATTTAGAGTGAGCAATATTTTCGTTGTTATTAATATCGTCGTCTAAAAATACGATAATAACATATAAAGTGGTTTAAAATGCGGACGATGCGACGACACTATAGAAGAAAAAACGTAGCGTCGCGACGCTTCTATATAGTTTACTGATATACATAGAGCCAGAATACAACCGCAGCATTTAAATATATCTTTAGTTTTAGCATCGGTTTATTCTAGTGGACAAATTATTCGTTTAAAATCTTACAAAATGATTTTTTTTTAATATTCATTGGTCATTTTATAACTAACACAAAATTAAAAAAAGAAAAGTCGATTTTTTTAACAATTTCAATTGTATTCCTTTAATCTTTATGAAATATTTTTAATATTTTTGTGAATTTAAATCCACTAAAAATTAAATTAATATCCATTGAATAAATATCACCCAATTAAGCAGAAATAAAATTACAAAGTCTACAAGTAAAGTCTACAAGAAGGGTAAAAAAGGTGATTTCTGACGCTCTGGCAAAGCATAAATTAAAATCAATTTAAATAATCACTTCGGTTGGAAAACAATTTCAAACATCAGATACGTAAGTACTGTATAGTTTAGCACTTAATGGATCGTTGTTTTATTTCGCATTGAACGCGAAAACAAAGAGAGATCGTGCTTCATATTCTCTCACAATAAATACCTATACAGTAGCACGTAGCCTAGGTACCGATAGAGATGAATACAATTGTCCTGTGACGCTCCTGGCTTTATTTATCCTCCGCGCTAACCAACAGACTACTGTGTAGATTTGTTCGCAATTCGCTTTATATGCCCGACGACATAAGCGATGAAACACGGCTAGCACTTCAGCACAACGTACAAATACATCCGCACGTTCCGACTTAATCAATGTAGTTCCCTTTAATTTAAACCACCCACTCTATTGAGAGAGACGAATTACCGAAAACGGCATTAATTAAATTAGACCCCGACTAAAAATAGTGCGGGCACGCAATAAAAATCCGCAATGTTGTTAGCGGCACGAAATGAATGTTTCTCGAAACGTTTATGTGGACTCTTTACTGGGTGTTTGATATTTCAATTTTGTTTTGAGATATTTTTACTTGTAAAATTTGTTTTTGTTTTTTCTGGATTGAGTTGTTGTTAATTTGTTGTTTTTTTTTAGTTTTTTTTTTAATAATTGCTTCTTTTAGGTATTTAATTTTTTTGATTGGTGGATTTTCTAATTTTTAATGGAATGGTTTGGAAATTATTTTTTTTTTTAATTTTGCGACACCACAAGTTTAAAACAGCATTGAGATTGAAAGATTTGAGAAAATCGAATTTTTAATAGTTGGAAATTGCTTTACTTCAAAAGCTTCAAAAATCAGAAACAATTTAAAAAAAACTGAATATTTATTCAAGCATTAAAATTCCGTTTTGCTTGCCAAGAAAATTTAGAAAATTATAGAAATTAAAAAAAAAACTTATTGCACTGTAAATTGTAATAATTATTAGAAATTACACACCCTGTATATTGTTTTCATATATATACGAAACTATACAATGTATAATCATAGTTTGTGACATAATGTGCAGATGGTAATTTGAGTCTGAAACTCTAGAAAAATGCTAAGCGATTTTCTTGTTTTGCTTTCCTCAACAGCCGTGTGCATTGTTCGGTGCCCAGTTTCCTCGACTTCTTTTATACTTTTACATTACAGGCACATTAAAGGATCCATATTCGAATAAATGATTTTCCTTCATCGTAGATTATGCAAAGTGTGGGTGTATTTTATTTCGTGCAAGTGTTTTCCAATGATTATATTTGGGAAATCGTGCGTGAAAATGTCGGACTTTTGCGATGCGTCAAATTTCAGCAGTATGTGGAAATGCCATGGAAAGATTTTTCTAATGATTATCATAACTTTTACTTATTTTTAAACTTAAATTATTATATTTAAAAGTCAGTTTTACTTTACACAAAAAAAAAACATTAAAAATAATGAAACACAAAATAAAATAAAAAACTAATTACGTGCATCTAAAATCAGATATTAACGTCAAATTATGATTTTTTTCTTCGCTTCTTTTAAATTTGCTTTGTTAAAGTTTTGCCAAGCAAAAAAGTGTCTAGAAATCTTCAACTGTTACACGACCAAGATTAATATTTTTAGTCCGGCAAAGGCAGCATCGTTGTTGTTGTGTTGTTGATGATGATGATGATTCTTAACGATGGGGTTCGACGTAATTAATGCTGGCGTTCCGGCGCGAAGGAGACGAGTTGAAATTTCTAATTAAGCGCAGGACGATTAATTAAAATCAGAGGCCTAGCAGCACTTGTGCCTTTTCAGAGCTTTTTTCCTTCGGCTGCTGCTGATTTATTCCAATTTTTTAATTTTAATTTATTCCTTCGCTCTTTCTTTTATATTTAGTTTTTTTTTTAATAATAAAAATATTGTATTATTAATTAAATAATAAATATTTAAAAATTGGTAAAAATTCCAATTATTTTTTAACTAAAACTAATTTTAAAAAAATAACCCATTGAAAAAAATATAGCAATTTTTGGTTGGTAAACTGTACCTTCAATTGCGCATTGTTTTCAGCAATTTAAACGAACAACCAAAACTCCGCAAACAGCATTTCTCTTTCAGCAAACGTCCAATTAAATATTCCATCACCATCAGAGTGTCCATCAAAAAGAATGGAAGCGAACGGGGGTTGTTTTTTATTTTTTTATTTTTTCCGTATTCGATGTTCGTAAATGTTTAAGTTGCCGAAAGCACATTTATCGCATAGGCTAATTAAGCCGGACAGCGGACGCCGCAAATAATTAAGCATTATTTCGCAATTCGCATTAGCTGACCGCACATATAGAGCAGCGGCAATAGCGCGACAAATCGAATTTTTCCCAACGTACCAACCACATAAGCGCACTTATAGAGAGAAATTGAGCGGACGTAAAAATAGATTAGTAAAAACGGTATAGCGAAGCCAAGGCCACGCAAAATTATTTATTTATAGGTAGTATTTACGTTCGATTTATGTAATTTTAATTATATCCTGGCCGAACACAAAGCGCACCGTTGACTTATTCCGCACACATAAATATGCCGCCGCAGTGGAAAATCATTTGTTTGTCGATGCCATTATTTATGAGACGTGTTTTATGTATTTATTATATGTGCATCAGACCGAATGCTATTTTCTTCGTTTTTTTTTTGTTGAATCGGGCAGGTTTTTTCATTATTTGCTGAATTGCTCATATATGAACAAAATAATTTAATGTCCTGGGCAACTACCAATAATTTTATGTTCTTTGTTTATTGCAAACATAAATTGTGATTTTACTGAATTAAAATTAAAGTTTTAAGCTTTCAAATTTAATAGGAATTATTTAAATTTTAGAAGATATTTTTCACTTTTTCTTCTTAATTGCTATAATTTTTTTTTGTGGAAATCATTCAGTTTTATATCAAGGCTTCAGTTATTACTGTTTTTAATATATATTTTTCTCCTAAATAATGAAATTTAATTATTTTAAAAATTAGTCATTTGTGATGAAATAATTTTTAAACTTTGCGTGGAGCACCAATTTTAAATAATGGCCAATAACTAAAATTTAAACAATTGCGGCGCATAATTTGATATAATTCTAGTTCAAAAAGTTTTTGTTTTCAAACATTTAAGTTATCAAAGGCGAATAACTTAAATATTATCACCATAAACTTCCATAAAAAAATTGAATAATTAAAATTATGTAAAAATTAAATTGTTTTTTTTTTTGCTTCTTAATTTGTTAAATTTCCCAATCAGTAAAATAATTCATTATTGTGTTATCTATTAAGTTTTTTTTTCTTCATTATAAATAAAAATTACATTTTTTTAGTTTATTTTTTTAAGTTTTTAGTATTTCCAATTAAAATAAAAAGAAGTAAAAAAAGTTTAATTTTGGATATTACTCAATTTGACCAAGCCATTTAATATTTTATTTTTATTTTTTTGTACTTCACCGTTGTCTCACATTTCATAACGTTGATCGTCTAATGTGCGACCTACGTAAACGGTATAAATTGATGTATTGTATGTCAATTTAGTTTATTATTCACAATGGAATTGCAGTGGTATTAAACGATGCTCCTAGTTGAGGCTTTCGCAGAACGCACTTATTGATATCGCTTCCATATACACTGTACATCAAACGCGTCATTTTCGAGTCAAATAAGCCGCTGATCACTCAGGCTTCTCTATTAATTACCACCCGAATTACATTTTATATATAAACGAACGTATATTGATAGATTACAGATAGGCAAATACCAGTTAATGACTTTTGTATTGTCTCCAAAATCGTTGACTGCTGCTGGTTTATCCCGATTATTATCCTTCGTGTAATAAACGTAATGACAACTACTGAAACACAACACTTGTTTTAATCCTTTCTTTTTAATTTCATTTCAACGTTTAAAGTTTCAATTTATGGTTTTCAAATTATTAAGTTTTAATTTATGGTTTTAAAATTATTAAGTTTTAATTTAAGATTTTAAAATTAAAACCTAAATAAAATAGTCAAGTGCAGTACTTTTATGAGAAAGAAAAATGTAATTAAAGGTACTTCCAATATATTTAAGTTCCATGGAAATTCCGAAAACTTTTCTCGCAACAATTTTCAAATAATTTCATGCAAATTACTAAAGAAAAGCCTGTAAAAGGAGCTTAAAGGCTTCCGCGGGATTACAAATTATATATGTTCATAAACTATAGCGAATATTTAACTGCATTATAATTTGTTTACTTATTTGTTGAAAAATTTAGAAGCACCAAATTAGGGATATTATTATCCTTGTTGATTTTTACACAAATATTATTCACGCGAAAAACAAACTCACCGCAAACAAAACTTTGTGTGTTTTCTACTTAAAAATAATTTAAAGCACAATATTAAGCGACTTTTGATTATTCGCTCAAAGGGAATAAGACGTTGGTCTTTGTGCACGTTATTTTTAATAGATATTAATGTCGTTTAAATTAATCCTAACAAGGTTTAACAAGACAGGAAGCTGCCTCTTCATTTATACCGCTATAACGACGTCTGCATTTCTTCACGCTTTCATTTGTTTTCAACCAATGCGAAAATTAGCGTAAAATTTAGCAATTTAGCCGGGAATTTGAAAAAATAAAAAAAAAATAAAAGAATTTGAAAGTAAAAACCAGTTTGCATTTAAAAATAAACTCGGAAATTATTAATAAAGTTAAAAAGTCATTTGGGAATCAGCAGTAGAAGAAAAAAAGTCGACCGGATAAACAAGTATAACATTAAAGATAAATTAGTAATTGGTTTCTTAGCAATTTAATAATAATTACGAGTGTGTTGATCGACGGAGTGGTTGTGAAAAAGCGCGCATAAATTGACGTCCTAATGATAGTGTAAATGTTCAATGATTGCTTTTAATAACCCTTAATTGGCGCAAGTGTGGCTCTCTAATAAATGAGCGCGTCACTTAATGATTGCATGTGTCGAGTGCCAATATAAAATACAACTTAATAACAATTGTCCGAGTCTCCTCTACTCTGCAAGCTAACATATTATTCAATAAATTATATATAAAAAAAAAGTTCGCTGATTGAAACCGAAAATTAGCGACGAGCAAATTGTGGAAAAATTTTCGTTTGCTATATTGAATTGTAGATTTTTTTTTATCAAACCGAAAACTTTAATTTACCAACTTATATTTCACGCTGCTTCATTTGCATTTCAAATTGTGCATTTGCATTTATAAAAGGTTAAACTATTTGAAACTGTTTGTGTCATTTTTGGACCATTACTTATATTTTATTCGAATTTAATATCTCCTAATTATCTATTTTTAGATGCTATTTTTATAGATGTTTTTGTTATTCAAAATTATCATTTGGTTATTTATTTTGCTCATATGGATATAAATAAAATATCTAAAACTTATTAGTGTATGCAGTAATTAATAAGCGGAATGGTAATCGTGCGGCTTCGTGTTGTGGCAAATTAATTAGACCATACAATTGGACAAAGTTAGACCCATTGTGAAGCTCTTTACTACAGCGGGCCGAGAGTATAGTTGCGCTTCTCGCATAACGCGTTCTCCATAGTCCTGTAACAGGACTATAACAAGGATAATACGGATGTGTAATAATACAGTGTGTATGAGGGCCGATGCTCGTATTATGGCTAAGCACTGATTGACTCCTTTAAAGGGTTGTACTGCGGGTTTACATTCGTGTTCATACATCTATAAACAGGGTGTTGCTATGAAAAGTTCGAACCCCTTGAAAAACTTTGCGAATTATAATTATAAATGTAAATTGATTGAATTAGAAATGGATGAACTTTAAATTTAAAGGTCGATGCATTTTTTTTTTTTTTGATCTGAGAGGAATATTTTAGCTTTAATGTTAGTTTTTCACGTCTTCACCCCAATGAGCTTTTCGGCAACCCCACTAATTTTAAAAATTCGATGGTTAAGTTGTATAAGCTCTTAAAGGTCTTTTAATCTCTAGAGATTCGTTTTCGAGATATTGAAATTTAAAACATTTCGCTAAAAACAATTAAATTTAAAAATTGAACCAGTAGTTAGTAAGTTATCTTCTAATTTTTCATACTGTGGTCTAACTTTATTTATAATTTCATGCAAATATACAGGGTTTCGCTATTAAAAGTTGCACTTCCTTTAATTTTTTGTGAACAGTAAATGTAAATTGATTGAATTAGAAATTGGAATTAGAAATTGATTAATTTAAAATAAGAATGTCGATGCAGTTAATTTTTTAATCTGAGAAGAATATTTTAAGTTTGAAAGTTAGTGCTTAGTGTTTCAGTATCTTCACCCCTATGAGCTTCACAGCAATCCCAATAATTTTGAAAATAGTTCGATGGGTCAAGTTATATACGCTTTTAAAGGTCATTTCAATCCTAATCGATTAATTAATTAATTGAGTAATTATTTTTAAAATCTAGAGATTCGTTTTGGAGATAAAGTATTTTAAAAACTTCAATATGGATATTGAGAAAATTTAAATCAGTAGTTTGTAATTTAACTTCTAATTTTTCATACTGGGGACTAACTTTTTTTTTATAATTCCAATTAAATATTGTTATGGAGACTCTTTATTTGTGATTTCTATTTAAAAAAAATCAAAATTTATTTTTCATAACTTGAAAATACCATTTTACATCACTAGAAATAGGATTATAGAAATAGGAATAGATTATTCACTAAGTTTCCTTTCGTAGTTAATTATCAAAAAACTCTATTATTCATTTTTTTTAACAACCTTATTAAAAACTAAATAAAAAAGCAATATCTAGAAGCTAAATTAACAAATTTTAAAAGCAATTACTTTCAAACTCCTAACCTTAATTAAATTTTTAATTAAAAATAAAAAAAAAACTTTCAACAAGATTTGTCACATGTGCGGCTAACCAAGAAGATTTATTATAAGATTTATAAGAAGAAAAAACTGCCGGAACAATTAAAAATGCATTCAAATTTCAATTGGGTCCCTCTGTATAATTAATAATCTTACCGCTTCTGAAACTGTTTACGTATTCGGTCTATATGTTTATCACTGTTTGACTGTTATCTAAAGAGAAGTGGGCAGGAAGCATATCTGCTCATAACTAATCCGACGATGACTGCCCTGTCCATCCACGTGTGGCTGCCATAACGTTGGTTCTGACAACCGGAAGTTAACAGGACCAAAGGCAGCACTAAACATAGTTTACAATATACAATATAACCTACGAGTGGATCCTGTTAAACCCTTCTCGAATTATCAGGGCTAATTATTTACATGTAATTCGATATAATTGTGGATAGATAATTTCGGGCTCTAGTGGAGATTATAATATTTTTTAAATTACGAAAGTAATTAAAAAAGAGGCAACTATTAAAATTCTATAGTATAATAAAAAGAAACAATAATATCAGTTAAAACATTATTGGATTGAAAATGACATGCAAATATAAAATTATTTATACATAAGAGGAAAACACTTTGGTTTGAGGCACTTAAATGCACTTTTAATGCCGCACCATTAACGCTGCACACTCGTCGGGTGATTTCTTTTATTTGCGCATACCTTTATTGCGGTTTCCGGATATTTATATTTTTAATCCAGCAGTAAATACGGTAGTTATCACGTTCCTCGTTTATTATTATTATTACTTTTTTTATATTAATATTTAAAGAGGTTATACTATTTACGAGCGATAAAACATTTTATCCGATGGTTATTACTTTTTTCGATTAATGCGCTCATGATGCCCGTTATACTGATGCAGGTTGCATCGATCCTGCGAATGCAATTTCAACAATAACAACTCCATAGATATTTAATTGATCGTCGCAGCGCTGGTTTCAATATAAACGCGCAATATTTATTAGTTGGCGCTTTTTGTCGGACGCGGTACGCGGCCACCGAAAAAAAGGGCGCAAATCGAAACGATGCAATTTCCTATAGCAATATGACGATGCAATTTTCATTCGAATAATCGAAATCACATTATACCGGCTTAGGGAAATTATATTTGCATAAAACCGAATTTATATGTGCATTTATTTCCCTTTTGCAGAGGGAAAATATTTTTGTAATAGTTGCATAAAAATGTTCGATAGTAAATTTTAATATATTATTTTAAAGTTGTTTATTTTTAATTAAAGTTATTTTCCAAGTTAGATATTTGTAATTTTAATTTATTCAATGAACATCTATAAATTAAAGAGCCATGAAATATTTCAAAGTTTCTTGTGTAACCACTGCAGAATAGTTTTCAAATTATTGAGGTTGGTAGAAAAATATGTTTATCTTATTCTGGCTTCTTAAAACAACTTTTACTGACTTTTTTTACTCCTTGCAGCTTTATCGTGTACAAACCGTACTGGGAACTTCTACAGTTCTACATATTTGAAATTTTATTTGAAGATTATTTATTACTCCCTCTGTTTCAAATTAGGAAAATTATTTCTGTTAAAATCATTGATTAACAAAGAAAAAATAACTTAATTAATTAATAAGTAGAAGTCTCTGCTCAAAACAGTTGGTCATGAATAGTTAAAAATTGCAAGAAACATAAAATAACAATCATATCCTTTACGAAAAAAATATGGGAGCTAATTAAAATTAAGGGTTTATGCGTGAGAAGAGACTGAAAAACTAAGAAACTGAACAGGGCAATTAAATCTCTTCTTTTTCTAAAGTAAGAAAACTACTGGGCTGCGGTGCAATTAATCAAGCTGCAACCAAATTCGAATTAGATGTAAATTATGTACTAATAAATTAGTATTGTAAAATTTAGGAGGTATAGGATATTTGGAACCAAATTTAAAATTATGTATTTTGTGTTTTCAGTTTCAATAAAATTGAAGTTATAGTTAATTTCCGCAATTACGGATGTAATTGTGCAAATGTGCAAATGTACAAAGTAATAAATAATTATATTATTTCTTTCTAACTGTATTGATATAAGTATTTCTATCTTTATCATTACTAAAACCAATAAAACTTATAAAAATACATGTATTTCTATCCATATAAAAACCCCTATGTGTCCTTTAAATAACAGATTTTAACTCCATATAGTATGGCACCTGGTTGGCCGAGTGGGGTAGGTTAATGCCTACCACCCCGTTGGACCCGGGTTCGAATCCCAGGTCATGCCCTTTTTATTGAGAAGGTAGCATATGCCGTGTCTTATGTTACTGCTGAACAGTCGCCACAGTTCGCCCCTTGATTTATCACCGCGTAAGTCGGACGGGTGCGCGTTGTCTCAGCAGTGACCGCTAAGTCATA
>JASKGO010005086.1:0-36923 GCA_030556065.1 Holobus sp. GC000080
TGATGGGGATGCCTACCCAAACACCACTACCCATATCTTGCCGGCCGTGGGGATCGAACCCATGACCACCGGTATAGAAACCGAGAGTTCGGACCACTGAGCCACGGGCCCGGCTTAAGAATTAGATTATAACAAAATTGCAAATACAACGAGTCTGTATATGACATTTATAAGTGAAGAAAATTGCAAATATTGGTCCAATTATTACGTTTGGATTAGATTTAGATCTATAGGAAAAACCAGCTTTAATGTGGAAATTATCTACTGAGATACTTAGTGCGGCTTATTGGAAGAAAGAGTTGCATAAAGTGAATCTCTAAATAATAATTAGAAAAACTAAAAAATCGAAAAGGACCAATTAACACATTAAAACAAAAACAGTGTAATTAACATTTATATTTTACAAGTAATTTAACTTTCCTCTAATCTAACACTGCGGAAAACACTCACTTATTCTTTGAATAAATCAATAAAGTGTCGAAATTAATCAAATCAAACGTTCAGAACGTATTTGATTGCGACGAGCACATTTTCTTGTAACTAATGCGACTGCGATCAAACTCGGCACTGGCAGATCTAACGATTGCCTTACTTTTAAATATTTTCATAAAATCCAAGTGGCTCTTCAATTTGCCCAATGCCGATAAGTGTCGACTTTTCTTCGTCAAAGGCACCTCGATCTCATTGAATTCCTCGAAAGCGGCATTATTTAAATTCTCACTACTCGGAAGAGTCTTAAGAGAAGCATCATCTTTTTCCGGTTCCATTAAATCTTCCTTTTCGACCTCTTTGCCAATACTTGTATCGGTTCGTGATAATTTTCGAGCTAGTTCTTTATGTTTGTCATAAGTCCATCCAGTCTTTGATACCCTTCTGGCCAAATCATCTTTTGTGGAAAGCTTGGAATCCTTCTCGCTGCATACTGAATTAGTATTAGTTGACTGAGCCACAGCTAAATTTTGATAGTCAATTTTCCAATCATCCAAGACTGAAGTACTTTTTTTCGCTTCAATGTAAGGATCTACTACTTCCGGTTGCAATATTTCCTCTGCAACAACTTGCTTAACAGATTCATCCGATGGTGAAGAAATCTGTGTTCCAACCGATTGAAAAGTTACTATTTTCGTCTGCGCAGAATTACTTTTTAACTTTAATACTGATGGTTTTTCAGCGTTACTGATTTCTGTCTGGCAAGAAGCATCCTTGAAAATGGAAACCTCTTCGGCGGAGTAATAAGAAGAATTATCCAAATCACTTAGCATTTCTTCATCTTCATGTTCTATGTAATCTAAGTGCTCAATTTTGAAATGTCTGCAGTTGGTGAGATGATTCTTAGGAGGTACGAAACACTGCGGCTGCTTTTGCACACATCTTATTTGTATTTGTGGCCATTTTATAAGCAGAAATAACATTAATGGTTGATAGATTTTGGACTTCTGAAAGAAATCATTTTTAGAATTGGTAATTTAAAATTTAAGTTGTAATACTTTATGTTGATCTTCGGTTTCTCTACCTCTCACAAAAATGGAGGCACTAAAATAATTAACAAGAGCCCTGGCTGCTCGTAAATTAATCATTTGATCGCCACGTTCATAAGAATTATTGGAAGAAGTCATAAGAGTGCGCAAAAAGTTAACAAAGTAACCGATAAGGAGCAAGTTAACTTGCGGGAGTCGCAACAAGTCACTGCAACACATTGGAAACTGATAAAACTTCCAAAAGTTACGCCAGAAACATTACTTACGTGGCGATTTTCTCCACAAGGCACTCGTCACAGCGAAAGTTTCTAAAGCGGCGCTCAATTGCAATGCGACTGAGGTCCGATAAGCGTCGCCAATTAAACTGTTTCCGATCGGTGTACTTAGGTAAAAGAGGCAGAGGTAAGCATGTGAGGAAATGTCTTAGAAGCCACATAAGGGTTGAAGCCGGCATGGAGTTTATTGTTTCAGCATCGCCGTTAGACAAAGCGTTTTCCAAATAACGAATGTCACAACTATAGGCCAACTCTTGTCTTAAATGATTCTTCTATTGCTTAATTTCAATAATTAATAATTAACTATAATTACCTTAAAAGCCACGATAAAGAATTGCAACTAATTATATAATTTTCGTAGATTTTCAGAAATAAGTATTTCAATGCAGGGTGGATCTGTCCATCTTCGAACACATCTTCCAAAGGGACCCCAAAGGATAATCTGAAATTTTAACATAAGTTAAATACTTTTAAATATTTATTGGGTTAGATTTCCAAAAGTTACGTACACGTACCTTATAGAGGGATGGTAGATTAATCTTTGCGAAAAAATTGTCATTGTCCTTTACAAATATAACCAAATATTTTGTCACTTGCGTCACTTGATTGAAATAAAATGAAAGGCAATGATTGATCATTTGATGTTGAAAAAAAACCGTTGGAAACAATTGAAATCAATTTCTTATACAGGTCCCTGCAAAGAGTTAAAAAGCGCACTCTATGTGCATCTTCCGAAAGAATAAAACTTTTTTATTTATTTTTGCAATATTATTTTTCTAAAATTTATTTATTGTTCTTAAATAATATAAATTAAAATCACATACTGTTTTTTTAGCAAGAAATTGAAACAACCAAATGTTAAACAATAAAGCAAATCCTCTAATTTATGTTTTTTGTTTTAATAATGGAATTAGAGTAATCATTAATTTATTATTTGCTTAGATCAATAATCTTCGATGATGCTAATTTAAAAAATCATTAATTTTGCTGCCAATTATTAAGTCTTTACAGGTTCAAACCGAAAAGTTTGTTATAAAAAATAAAATCTGAACAGCCCCTTATTAATTAATTAGATGAAAACTTGAGATTAGAGAAAAGAATTAATTGTTCCAAATACATTATTTATACTTTTAATTTTACCGAGTATCCACTTGATATTTGAAGATAAAAAATAAACTCATATCAATCATATTACGGTTTATTTATTATTTATTTCAAGTGCAAACTCAGTACATATGAACTTATTATTCAAAACGGCCATTTTCTCAAGCCGTTTAAGGGTAGGGTAACTTCTAAAATTCAAAAGATAGAGATTCGGTTAAATAGCAAAAAATATTCAGAATTTTACGACCAACCTATATCCCTTTCCAGAAATCGGATATGTCTTCTGGTTCCCTAATTATCCAGAAAAAACTGAAAACCGTCGTTTGTTTTTGATAATTTATTCCAAGAAAACTATTTGTCATAAAAAAAAAAGAAATAATTGATCCTGAAAGATATTTTTTAGTACAATATAAATAATTTACAAAAATTCCCTGGTCAGTTTTTATTTTTAAGATAAAAATTTAACTTGTACTTATCAAATAGCTATTTTTTATTCGCTTGTCATATCGCTGATTTAACAAAAAATGTACTTATTAACTAAGTAAATAGTCCACCATGATTTCCTCAAAATAAACATAAGTGCTTTTTTATCTTTAAAATTAGCAATCTCTGCGCAATTTGTACCATTCAAAAAGTTAATTAAATGCAATTTAAGAATAATTAATTGCAATTAGAACACAATTGTTAATTTATTTTTTATCTCAAAGTGGCTTTTATAAAATGTATTATTTAAAAAGTGGTCCATTTTTAGGTTTTCCGGTATAATTAGCGAAAAATTAACTTAAATATCTTAGCATATCTTAGTCGCTTGGATCAGTGTTTAATGCCCATCCTTAATTCCTTATAAAATACCTAGTGACAAATCAATATCTTTTACTTCTTCTTCTTCTTCTTCTCCTTCTTCTTCAGCAGCTAAGAATGCCTTTGAACTTAATCATCTTTAAGTTTAGCGGTACTTTTTTAGATTTCAGTCTGTTAAAATGCTAATTTTGAATTGGGTAATTTAACAATTTTGATGCAAGCGCTTCAAATTCTTTTTAGAGGCCAAAGTCGGAAACAATGTTATAAAATCTGATAAACAGTTGTGTAAAAATAAGTATTATCTAAACAATTTACACTCATCAAGTCGGAAAAACGGAATAATAAGCAACGGAAAGATTTTTTTTCTGGACATATCATATTAAAATAAGTGGCACAGTAAATGGCTAAAGTTTTAATTATTATTTTGTGCAATTTTTAACTTCAAAAACCATTAAAACTATCTATTTATCATTCAAAGAAACTTTGTGGTAAAAAAAATATTAAGCACATTTAACTATTACCAAAAATTGCGCAAGACACTTTTTATTGCAGCAGCGGCCATTCAACAAGCCAATTAAATTTCAATTAAATCACTATTATTTTAAATTGGAAACAATACAACAGAAAAAAAAATTCACGGACGGTTTCATTTGCTTTTGAACTTGATATATGTAGTTCATTTTTAGTTTTTGTTTAAGCAAAAAAAAAATATTAAAAAAATGTAAAAAAAAAATTGGTAAAAAAAATTTATTTGTATTACTCAAAAACAATATTTAAACACCAAAACTTATGCAGACTTTTTGGAAACAGTAGTCTTATGAACAAATTCCCAAATATCCTCGGCTAACAATTTCGGAACTTCAAAAGCAGCAAAATGTCCTCCATCCGAGATATGAGTAAGATGCACCAAATTCTTGTACTTGTCCCTAAGAATCCATTCAGGTGTATAAGCGAGTTCATTTCTAAATTGAGCACAACCACTAGGAACTTTTACCACCAAACTAAAACAAAAATTAAAAAAAAATAAATAAAAAAAATTAGAAAAACAAATTTTGCCAAAAAAAACAAACTTCCTCTTACTTCTCATATCCTGAAAAGAAGTATTTAGAATTTAAACATTCCGAATACAGTCTTACAGATGTGGTGATGGAGTTGGTAACCCAATAAATCATAACATTGTCCAACAATTTATCAAAAGTGAACTTTTTCAATAAACCACCATCATCCAAGTCTTTCCAATCAGCATTCGTCCACGCGATGAATTTCTCAATGATATAAGCGGCCAATCCCACGGGAGAATCATTGAGGGCTACTCCCACCGTATCCGGTTTGGTCGCTTGGATGTGCAGGTAACCCATTTCGAGCATCATATTTTTGAAGAATCCACCCAACGGGTAAACTTTCGATCTAAAGTCCGGATTTTCAATCATGAGCGACGGCGCAAAGCTTCCCAGCATCTGTTTCAAATTGGCTAAATTGTTGTTCACGAAGCACATATTGGTGTGAAGTCCCAGTACTGAATCGCCGAACAAAGATGCCAAATCGGTAGTAATTAGGGAACCCCAATCGCCGCCTTGTAAGTAGAACTTTTCGAAGCCCAATCTCTTCATCAGATTCTTCATAATTACCGAGATGTGAATGGGGCCCAAACCTTGCTTAGCAGCTGCATCGGAAAATCCGTAGCCTGGCAAAGATGGAATTATCAATTCGAAGACAAACGATTTGCCTTCCCTGGGTTTGGTAAGCAGAGGAATGATTTCGTAGAATTCCCTAACGGACCCCGGCCATCCGTGGAGCATCAACATAGGGAGAACTTTAACGCCAGGCTTAACTTCCGGTTTCACATGCAAATAGTGTATGTCCAAGCCTTGGATTTTGGTCTTAAATTGAGGATACTGATTGAGGAATTTCTCGCTCTTCCTCCAATCGTATTTTGTGATCCAATGATCAACGATTTTCTGCAGAAGATTTCCGTTGATACCGTAATGCTGTTTAGCATCCTCTAGTGGTGCCGTTATGGGTCGCTTTTTCGTTAATCGCTCTTTTAAGTCGTTAATCACCTGCGAAGCGACATACCAAACGAAAAAATAAACAAATTACGTAATGGAATTATATGTATTATGATAATGATATTGCAAAATGCGAATTACCGCATCGGGAACATTGATTTTAAATGGTCGAATCGAAGTGTCCTCTTTGGTCGGCGCCTTTCCTGGGCCCCAGTACGGCTCTTCCAAAGTCGGTACTTCCATTTCCGTGTACAGTTTATTGATGGTTAGTCCGAGAAACACAGCCGAGCCGGTTATACAGATCAAAACGAGTTTAAATAACAGACCCATCTTATACGGTTTACTTCTTTACTGGTTCCCGTACGCTTGAATCACGCGATACTTCACGGTCGAGGCGCAACACAAAACTGAAGTGAACTTTATACAACAACCGGCTATTGAGAATGTTTTTTTAATTTCCTCTAACACAAACAAACGGTTATCGTGTTTGATAACTGGTTGCGAGGGAATAAAGTATGGATCAAGAAAAGTTTCACCGAGACATTGTTTTGAAAAAAAAAAGCAGCAGAAGCATTAAATCAGCAGAATTGCTTTTTAGTTGTTTTTCATTTTTTGGTAATTAATATGCAAACATGTAACAAGCAAGGTTAATAGAGAAGTCTCTTCAAGGTCTTTTTAATTTAATGCAATGACTGTTTAAATTCGTTTAACAGTTCGCATATTATTTTTAACAAATGGAGCAGTATTAATAAATATATTACAATACTCAATTTATGAATGATGAAAATTTTCAGTATAATTTCTTAATTATTGAGACAATGCTGGCTTTCCATAATGATTGTTTTGTTTTGTCGGAGAATTGTAATTTTGTTTTAAAAGCTGGCGCTAATATTTAATAAATTTTAAAAGGTTGGAAAAAATTATAATATTCAATAAATACTTTTTTCAGGGCATTGGTTTCACGAAAACTATAATAAATTGAAAGCATTATTCATTTATTGTTTTCAAATGAGTGTACGTCTCAGATTCGCTAATATAGCTTCAGCTTTCAATCACTTCCGGTTGTAACTAAAGAAGATAGGATTACTTTTGTTTATTTGTTTCTTTACAGAAAAATTTAAAAAAAAAAACAAAAACAAATAAAGACGATTTTGAGGGAACACTGTTCCAATTTCCGAAACACTGTTAAAAATGTCCCCACTTCCGGTCATTTTAGCAGAAAATTTATATTTCACCGAAAAACAATATCATATCAGGCATTTCTAATCACATTAAATTAAAAATCCTTTTGGTAACTAATTTTAGTTTTGTACATTTTCATGTTTTTCGAGTTTCCACCATCTTCCTTCGATTCGGCTGATTACAAATCACGTAACTTTTTTTCTCTTGGAACTGAGCACTTTGCAAAAGTTTAATGGCACCCCTGATTTTGGTTTTTGCAGACTTGTCCTTACAATTTCCCATAATTTGCTCTTTAATTTTTTTTTCAATTTGCATTAATTTCTTACCCGAACCATCGTCTTTTTGGTGATTTTGATATTGAATTTACTAAATTTTGGCAACAAACTAAATTGAATTGTTTCAAAACATAAAAAATTCATAAAACTACCGTACCTTAGTGATTATTTTTTGTTTTAAAGTACTCGTAAACACTAAAATTTAAATTTAAACCTCAAAAGAAAAAAAAAAGGAATAAAATGGTAAGAATAAAAAATACAATATAATTTAATTAATTCTTTAATTTGCTTTTTTACTTATTTTAAGGAGATTGTATTTGTGCATTAGCGAAACAATGAATAATACCTAAAAAAAAAACAACAAATAATTTTGTTGATAGCAACAGCTAAACCTAGATCACATTTTTTAATTAAAAAGGATAATGAGTTTTCTGTACAGATCTCACTGACAATCGTGTTTTCATTTTCTTAATCGTCCATTAGTAAGGAAAGGGGATTGTTTCTTCCTACCGAAGAAAGAGTCGTCGATGTCGCATCTAAAAAAACATTAAAATATTCAAAAAATTCTTAAAAACCATCTATTGAATGTTAAAATACGCACCCTGCTCTTGGTAGCTATTCGTTCCAAGACAATCGAGCCATTCGGTAAGACTGATATGGCGATCTTTGTTAATATCACAGTACCTTGGCAGTTTTTTACCGCACCGTCTTAGATTTTTCACGGAAGTCATTGCATCCTTGAAGGCTTTCCACTCGACCTTATCCAAAAACTGATTCTTATTTTTGTCGAAGAAAATGAAACTCCACGAAGCCACCTGTTCTTCTTTGGACGATCGCCAGGAAGATCTGAAATTGCAAATTAAGGGTTTAGTTATGTTTCTTTTTTGTTTAACAAAGGCAATGATACCCAAGAATAGCTGTGCCATTTGTTTCGCGAACCATCCTGCCGAACAAATAATCGATAAGATCTTTTAGGAAAACAGCTTTCTTGACATCGGGACATCCTTTCATGGGCCTGCTGGACGAAGCGATGAGATCGCATTTTGGTACTTGATCCTTCACTGCTGTTCCCGCTATATTTTTCCCAGTATCTTCGTTTACGCACCAACAGTAGCCGGCTGACTTGTAACATTGCACCTGTAATTTAAGTCAATGAAAATTTAGCCACTACTTTCTATGAAAATTTAAAAAAATTGATATATCTAGTTCGTACTTTTGCATATCTTCCATCGGAAGTGCATTCGGGAACGTAAAACTGGGAGCCTTCGTCCAAAGCAGCCTTTCGGTCCGATTTGCAATCGGTGTCCTCTTCGTCGCGATGCTCTGAAGAATCCTCCTCCATTGGGCTGACACTTGCATGTCTTGAACCATCGGTCAACACTATAAGAAAACATTTTCTTTTTTTCAAAAATGTATCAAATATTTAAGTATTTTAGAAAATGGCAAACATTATAGAATCTTAACTCTTAGGAAAATTGGGTTTCTTACGAAATTTTCGTGGCTCTAAAGTGGTCCCAATTTTAGGTTACACCATAATAAGTATTAACTTTGTGAATTACTTCCTAACATCCAAGTTAAACAAATATTTTTTGAAGGATTTTTAATGCTTCAATCATTCTAGAAATCTTTTTGATAATTAATTCCACAATTCAAGAGTATTTGAGTTTTGAAAGATTAAGAACAACAAGTTTCCAACAATCTCAATTTCTCTTTTGATTCACAAGGTATTAAAATTGTTATTTTGGTTGATATACGCTTACTTTTCGCTCTAGCAGAACATTAAAAAAGTTGTAATTCAAATTCTGAAATATTTATTGTTTTAAATCTTTTTTGATTGAAAAACGGGAGATGTCTAAAATTTCTGTTTTTTACGTAGCAAATTCAAACTTGGCAAAGTTATTAATTTAGCAAAAATTGTGTAATTTTATATGATTCCAAAATTTATCTAACTTCCAAAGGAAGCTTTCGATTTGAAAACAGAACACTCAGTCCTACCCAGATATACATTTTTTGGTATCTTGGAAAAAATCTCAATCAGATTATGGTATTTATATTTGGAACATTTGAACACTTAATTTTCTTTATCGAAATTTTAATTTAGAAAGTGTCGTGATATCACTTTCTTGACTTCAAAATCAAAATTGTACTTTCCTCTACCGTCCCGAGCCTATTTGTTAACTGTAGGCAATCCAATAAGTGCTTTTATAATGCTTTAAAATTAAATATAAAAATTTAATACCAACATCTAAATAAAATATTTTTAAAATGTTTCCGCAGCGCATCGAAAGATATAACTTTTCACACTTTCAAAATCGGACCAGCATCTACATATCTGAGCATTTAATTTCTTAGGTTGCGCAGTTTAGAAATAAATAAATTACTAAATTTAAGTAATCATGGTATAAATTCATTCATAGAATTTACCTCTGTTGGGCCTGTAATCCGGCAAGGAAATGTAATCGTCCTCATCTTCCTCCTCCACAACGTAATCATCCGAACCGCTTAGTTTCACATCTGCGTTGAGCGACAAGAACACACGCAAAGAGACTGTTTCAGTTCAAAACAACGTAGGCGAATGGCAACACTAGCTACTATTTGCCACAAAATCTACTTCAAACTTCAATAATACCAATAACAAGACCACCAACGGTCCTTACCATCAATCCACTACATAGAGCTAAGATTGCCACTCGAAATTTAGAAATTCGTGAAAAAATAAACTAAAAATCACCTCTTTCAATTTAAGAAATTTTTGTACTTATGTAGAATGACTAAAGGCTTACTTAAAGAGTATCAGTTATGCCAGTAGGAAATGATGTCATTTGTTGAATCAAATTAAAGCAAATGCAGAGAATGTATGTGGGCTACTTAAACATGCATCAAATTAGTGTTAGTTTAATTAGACTGACCGGATGAAGAAGAATTACTGCCACGATTGCCAAGGGGTTAACAAATTGCATCTCTTTTAACACCTACCGTCCATTCCGTCGCGCGTAAGACAATGCGACCATTCGAGTCGGCCCATCACTTGGTCCCTGTTGGTATCGCAAGTCTTGACGAAATTTTTGGCGCACCGCTTAGGTTTCACCGCTTGCTTCACGAACTTCTTCAGCTCCTTGGACTCGTTCTTGTCGAGACGATCATTGCGATCGTGATCCAACGATATGAATTTCCAATCGAGCACGGTCTTATCCGGAACGCTGTTTTTGTTATTCGGATGCGCCCGAGTCCATTCCGTTACGAAACTCTGGATGAGGTTGTTACTGAAAATGGCCCTGTCTTCGCGGCTGCACGGACGTCCTTTGCGCCTCTGAGAGCTTCGCGTGATTTTGCGAGTTCCTCGGCTGCACTTGTGCTTGGTCTCTGGTTTATAGCTTTTCGAGGTGAAAGGGACGGGCACTCCTTGGGCAGTTACGCACCAGCAGTAACCGATTTCTGGTGAGCATTGCGCTGAGGCGTAATTGCCGTCGTCGCGGCATTGCGGTTTGAATTTGTAGTGCGGAAAGGCTTTATTGTAGCCTAGGCATGACTGTTGGGCTCTGCAGGCACCTCTATGCACGAATGTGATGTTTGGATTGTGGCAACGGGCCAGTTCCAGGTGACATCGGTTTAAGTAGGAAAAGCCGTCGGATCCGCAAGCCGGTTTCTTGGCATTCAGGCCGATTTTGCATGATTTCGGTGTGCAGTCATCCTGCAAAAATTAGTGAAGTCGCTGAATTAATTTTTTTTAATAATAGTAGTTAATTTTTTTTAATAATAGTAGGAGTACATTGCAATGCAATTGGCCAAATTATTATTTTTTTATTCCTATTCTATTAGACATAGAGGGTTTTCGGTTTTCTTCAAGAATATAATTAATTATTGGTTTAGTAATTAAATGTAATTAATTTAACTTTCCCTTTTAATAATGGACTGTTTTTAGTTTTAAATTCAATTCCTAACATTAAGTAAATTCTTTAATAAATAATTTCATTTTCAAATAAGTTATTAGAAAAAAAAAACATAAAAATTTAATGTCTTAAAATTCTTAAAATGAACAAATTATTTGCACTTTCAAAAAAACGGCAACAATTTCCATTTAATTTGGCAACAAATAGTTAAAAAAATTTGAAAAGCATTTTTTTTTATTACTGCTGTTGGAATTATTTAATGTCCATTAATTTTTAGAAAGATTAATATTTTCTTTATATTACTAAATTATAGCAATGTCAACAGTTTCATCAACGATAGTTATTAAAAAGTTACTTTTGATTCCAACCAATTAGCATTAATCGTAAATTTGTCAAATAATAACTTTTTGTGGATGATTATGTCAAATTTAACGAATTAATTGTTTGTTGTAAAACTAAAATAAAATCTAAAACAATTGAATGTACCTTTTGAGTGCTTTTAATTCATCTTGTTCAATAACACCACAAAGAGGTGGATAACAATGGTTAAAACTTTGTACTTTTTAATTTAAGGACCATCTTTTCATTGGAATAAATGCATACTTTTTACCATTAATTTTTAATTATACCCTGTCGGTCTTAAAATAATTTGTGAACTGAAAACATATTATTACGAATTATTTTTCCTATAAAAAATATAACTATAGTTAAATTCCAGGTATTCCGTTTGAGATTAAAGCTAGAAAACAAATTTAAACTATTTTCAAAAAAAAAGGTCTTCTTTGCCACTAATTTGCAGCAAAACCAAAAAGTAAGTAATAATTAGTAAGTTTTTCTTAGTACATCAATGCTCGTTGTCCTATCATTTACGAAAAACGAGAAACGCTCTATACAGGGTGTTTATTTCAAAAATAAACTTGATATCGACTTCCGTAATAACCGGAAGTGATGTTTCTTAAAATATACTCAACTTGGCTCGCAGGAAAAGCATTACACGAAAAATATTTTATATTATTTAAAAGTTTTAAGAATATATTCAGATCAAGCAGTATAAGATCAATCCCATAAAAATAATTGAAATTCCTTTTTGAAAATATAAACATAAACAAAAATGAAATTTTACGTAATAATAGATATTATCTTAAAAATGTATTTTTTTTTTCGACAACAAAAAATAATTTTTGTCCAAAATGGCAGAACAAAAAAAAACAAACTTTTACTGAATTAGCAACGGATGATCAAATAAACCAAAAAAAAAAAACATTTTATATGGCAAAAGAAGTTGTTTTATTGTTTTATTTGCCAGTTTAGTCAGTTAGTCAGTTTGGAGAGTAGTGTATTCGGCATTCGGCATGTAAAAAAGTCAAGATGAAGAATAGTGGGCGTCAAGTGGTACAATACAAGAAACGTTTGGTGAAACGTCTACACGACTCTACGCGATATGGATGTGCATTTCGACCAGGTGTTCAAAGGTAAGAGAGACTGCATTCCTCCAAGTATTATGGAACAGGTGTGCATCTCTCGAGAGAGTCCATTGTATTTCACACCTGTATCATGTCATATATCTCTGCTCTCGGCGGCCGCTCTTCGCCTGAACACCGGCCACAAACAAAAAGACGAAGAAGACGACTATGATGATAACACAAGACACAAGACAACGACAACACACATAAACCAGTGTTGTGTTGCATGTATGCTTATTACTAAGTGTACTTACAAGAGGGTTTCATTATTATTATTATCATCATTATTCTCGCCGCTCGCGCGGACATTCAATTAATTGACCGCAATTTTATACTTACATACCACAATTACTTCCTCGCCTTACAGAACCGTTTCCTTTGCCACCAATAAATAACTCATTAACACCCATCAAGCCATTTACCAATAATGCGTGCGACAACGCGATAGCCGTTCGCAAAAATGGACTTATCTATGCGTTTCAGAGATCGTGTTCGGACGCGATGGAAGGTAAAAATTGCAGTTGCAACGATTAAAATCAACAAGCGAACCGCGTGACCCCTTAAATGGTACAGTTACGAAACTAATAATTAAAAGCCACTACTGCGTAAACAATCAACTGGTTAATTATTTCTAATAATATAGCAGATATAGATAGACAGATAGAATATGTATTTGAGATGGAGACTTACAATGAATGCCGCAATTGGTTTGGTCAAATTGGCCACAGCCAAGACAATTGTGACGCTGATAAAAATCCCGCTGCGTTGTTGGAACATTGCAGACGATCCGCTAGTTGACCGTTTGTAGTCTCGCACCGTTAAAGAAGAACATACTACCAATGTTAAACAGTAAGAGAAACACTGCGGTACCACGCTGTCTGGAAGGGCACTACTAGTCGTTGGTCCCACGCTGTCTACCACAACGAGAGTCAGGTCCTTCTTTCACTTGTTGCCTTTTCTCGTTTTCGTCTTCTTCTTCTTCTTGGGCTTCTTAGGCTGCTGCTGCTGCGGATGCTTTATTCCGTTGCGGCTATTGTAGTCGACTTCTCAAGATGATACCATCGAATGAACGCTTTCGTCGTCGACACATAGAGTGTCGTGCGAGCTGACTTTAATTGCCGAAGGGTCGGGGGGTCACTAAATGATGCCGATCATCGAGTCCGATATTATATGAAATGCTACTTAACTAATGACGCCTAGGTTAATTATTAATAGCTCGGTTGCGACGAGATCCAGAGGACTGCCCAAGGGGTTTTTCCGCTCTCTCTGCTTCTTCTTCTTCTTCTTCTAAACGGCTCTTTTCCAATACCGGCAATTACCGAAAACGGCTCGCAATTCCTGGAAGCGATCGATATAAATTTTCAGTTTGGACGCTTTTTCTGCTCATCGATAACATCTAGGGGAAACTTGCAAGAATCTTTTTTGCGAAACTTCTAATTAAAATGCGACATCAACAAAGATTAGCTTTCAGCTATTATTATTATTATTATTATCAGAAAATTCCGGGAAATTTTATGCAGCGGTGTACAATGGTTTTACATCTAAGAAATGCTTTACTTTTCAGAAATGTTTAGTTGGCAATTTGAAACTTACCAAAGTTGTAATAAAATCACTTATTTTATACTGATGTTGAACGACTCCAATATTATTTCAAAGGAATTTCAATTTTTAATCGAAGCATCCAGTATAAATATTTTTTTTTTTTAAGTTTTGCTCTTCCATTAGTAATGATCAATTTTTATTTCATTTCCTAATTTTTTTGCGGGTTCTGTTCTTCGGTTTTCATTCATATAATGTCCACGAACAGATTCGGAAGATTTTTAGTTTCTTTTTTACAGTTTTACGGAATTTAAAATGTTTTATTAAATTTAAAATTCAAAGATCATCGGGATCTTTGTCTTAATAAGGTTTTTACATTTTTCTCTTTTTGAGATAAACTTACGGCAAAAAAGTAACTAAAAAAATTTCACGTTTAGCCGGGATTTCTACTCGTATGCGTATATGTAATAATATAGGGCAGTCCATCTAAAAATGAAAGGAAATATTTGGAAAGTGTTCACAGTTTAAGATTTTCTATGGACAGTGAAGTAAATTCAGCAAAATTTGATGGTTAGACCTACTGAAATCACTATAAAAATTATCCCAAAAATTTGGACCATCATTTTTAAAATACGTCAATAATTAAAAAAATCATAATAAAAACTGAATCAATGCCTATTTTAAGACATATGAATTTCTCTATTTTTTAATTTTTTAATGTATCAAATGCGGAGTTACGGAAGTCGACGATCTCCTTATTAATATTAAATGGAACACCCGATTTTTTGTTTCATATTTTTGTTCCCTTTAAATAATAATTTATAAAGCAAATTTTATTAAAAAAAAAATTCTGCCATGTATAACATTTCTTAGTTGGTCTTAGTTACCCCACTTCCGGTTCCATTTGATAGAAACGGTGCCTTGTACAAAATATCATAGCTTACCCATTGGGAATGATAATTTAAGGGCATTTCAATTATTTTTTTTTGTATTAATTTTCAAGGGTCCCCAAAAATAATTCACAAAAAATTATTTTCAATAATAAAATATATTTTTAATTTTTTATTTAATGAAATCATTCTTTTTTATTATTATTATTTTAACTACCATTATAGGAAACGACAAAAACAGTTTTTAGTTTGAAGAACTGTAGAATCCGTTTTGAGTTATTTAAATAAAACGAATTGTCCATTTAAAACCATAGTTCAATTAAGTAAACGTGACGCTATTTTGAAATTATTAAAATTCCTGCGCAAACTTTTCGAAATTTTCATAAAAAGTGGGTAAAGATGATTTCTGAGAAACCAATTGTTTTTTCTAAGAAACCGGAAGTGAAAAATAATTTTAAAAGTTTGGAGAAAATTTTCAAAATTTTCTTTTTTACAAAACCTTGTTAGTTTTTAAAAAGGAATAAATATATGAAATAAAAATTCTGGTATTCCATTTAAATAGGAATGTGGATTGATATCCTTTTCGGGTATTTTGATAAATCACTGAAATTAATTTATAAAATAAAATATTTCAATTCATTTAACCAGTAAATTTTTTATTGTCCCAATTTGTGGGACCCTATAGGGTGAATCAAATTGGTTGTCGATAAAAAAGAACTAGTAAACTAGAAGTGCTGAAAAATAAACCTTTCGTATTTTGTTGTTTGTTTTTTTAATTTATTTATTATTTTTTTGTTATAGCCAAAAATTCAATTTTTTACTTTTATAACTCCTCTACTTTAACTGCAAATTGATTGAAACATTGTTAGGATACTCCAAGATTGCCAAAATAGACAATTAATTTACAGAAAGTTTATAATATTTAGGAAATAAGTACCCTATTATGTCTAAATTATCAAATATTTTCACAGAAAATGACGACAATATTAAATTTTAATTGACTAACTTTGAGAAATGTTAAATAGAAAATAAATAACTAAATGAAATAAAAAATAAATCTTACCTAATACTTCTGTTTCTTCTCAGCTTCTCAGTCAAAAACAAAACAAAATCCAAAATATATAAATAAAATTGTAATTGAAACTTAAAAATAATTTCAAAAAACACAAAAAAAAAGAAAGAAAAGAACACGCGTAATCAATTTGACTGCAAACTACTTTCAATTATTTAAACAGTGTTAACAGTAACACTTGGAGCGGGATTTGTAGGCTTGGCCATCATGGAAACTGCACTCTGCATAACTTGCTTCTTAAAGAAGTCTGAAGTCAAAGAACTGAGACTTTCGCTTTGACCAAATTTGCACTTGATGTATCCATATAAGTTGGCTCCAGTTAAACTCAATGCAATCACAACTAAAAGCTATAAAAAGAAAAACCATTAGATAAATTCCGCTTATATAAAATCCATTAAAAGATACTTACAAGCCATCTAAGTTTGAATCCAAACAGTGCAAGGAGAAATAAAATGCCCCAAATTACAGGTGTCAGAACCAGTGCCAACCAAAATATGGTAGCTTCTCTATCGTTAATTCGATTCTGAAGTTCACCCTACAATAGGGTCAAATAAAATATCTGGTTTAATACACAAACCAAAACCAAAAAAGAAAAATAAAACAAATGTAAAAATTATCACCTTGCGAGACTCAAAAACCCAATGTGATTTGCCTTCTTCATCAACATAGTTCCACCATCGAAGGCCCACCATCAGTCTTCCAGTTATATTCTTCACAGTCCAGAAATCCATAGATAGTAATAGTGTAATAAATACAAAACTGGCAATGAAACTATTGCTAAACCAGCCACATAATATGTAAGCAAGCAGAGCTGTTCCTCTGAAGGCTAAATGGAAAAACGTCACGTAGGGATGTCTAAAATTTGTAGAATTAATTATTAAATTTATTAATTTAAATGTTGCAATCGTTATTTACGTTAGGGATCCGTTTTTTGAAGCTTGGACATCTTCTTCTCCAAATTCTAAAGTATCATCATCATCAAGAAGGGGTACCTAATGAAATTTCACAGTAAATTTAATGATTAAATGATAAATTAATAGAAATAACTTACATTTGCCATGTTGGCAACTTTGGAGATTTTTTTTTGCTTTTGTTTGAATTATTTGAAAATTTTATGTTTCAACTTTTGATGACTACCTGAATTAGGTTATGTTTCCAAAATTAAAAAATATCTGGTTTCAGATTTCACCAATGAATACAAGTGTTTTGAATTCGTACAAGTATTCAATTTCAAATGGATATTTTTTAATTAATTATTTATTCTTTCTAGAACTTTAAATAACTTATTAATATTTAAAATATCATATTATATGCGCTGATTACGTATTTACACGTACACGTATTCAAGAATTGATCCACTTTTGAAACAATTTCAAGCAGAATTTAAAATCAACTAAATACACTCAGGTATTTTTCTCATTATCGATTATTTGAGATTATCAACGACGATTATCTTGACTTTCATTGACAAACGTAAATGTTTAACGCAACGTTTAGATTCAGTCATTCCGCAAGTTTTGTTTGTAAGGTTACAGGTTACGAAAGTTCACGCAAAGTTCGCATTTAAAAATTCATGTTGTATCTGCGTCAAAGTTAATTTAAAGCCCTCAATTCGAATGCCATTCAAGAATTATAAAATGAAGCACAAACTGAAGTAAGTGTAATTATAATTTAAAACTCCAAACGGCAATTATTATAAAAGTTATAAGCCATGTAAGCCATTTATAAACAAATTAAGCTGTCAAGGAGACCATTTTTTCCTGACAAATGTCATTGTCAAGTGTCACATTGAAGAAGTGTCATAACTGTCATTTAGTGATTCGTGTCTGTATGTGTGTGTTGCAAAAATAGTAACGAAAGTCTATATAAATGTTGCTCTATTCACTATTTAATGCAATCATATCTTGATAGTAATTAAGGAGCAAACGTAGCTTAAATGGTTTAATTGTTTCGCGTTTTCGTTCCTTTTTTGCTTCTTACCCGTTCGCTGAACTTCTCTTTATGAGAAACCCTAGACTACTAGTGAGTGAGTGCTGCAAGGGACCCAGTGAACAATAATTGCTAACAATTTGCCTCTTTTCTCTCTGCTGCGGCATTTCTTTCAGAATGTTCTCCAATGGTATAACGTGCAATCTACCGTTCGGCTGCATGGGTGCAGCCAGAGATTCAGCATCTGATGAACTGATCACCAAAATGGCTCGAGAACCAATCATATTAAATGTCTATGACATGTACAAAATTAATGATCTTACTGCTAACATAGGCTTAGGCGTCTTTCACTCAGGTCTTATTTTTTTTATTCATGTTTTTTTTTTTTGCTCTAATTTTCATTACATTTTTTATTGTTTGTAGGCGTTGAGATTTATGGAACTGAATATGCATATGGTGGCCATCAATATGCTTTCTCTGGTATTTTTGAGATTATTCCCAGGGATGAGAAAGATTTAGGAGATCAGTTTAGATTTAAGTAAGTATAAAATATACAGGGTCATTTTTCATAGGGTGACATTTATAAAAAAAAAAACAAAGATATTACTAGCAAAATGACAGATCATTTGGTAATAACATTTTTGTTAAAAAAAAGTCTGTTCTTTTTTTTAATAGACTTAATTAAAAATCATTTAAGTTTTTATAGTACTTAAGTATGATCTGCATGACTAAACAGGAAGTATTAACTTAGCAAATTCCAAACAATGATTAATTATTTTCCAAAAAGTTGAATTGTAGAATAATGTGGCTTTGTTTGGAAAGTTATTTTTCTTTGTTTTCCTTCTTCAAGGTTTCCCTGATAAAAAGTTGGATTCTATGCAGGAGTTTTCGGTTGGGGTACCATTTCAAATATAGAAAATAAATTACTTTTTCTATTATTCTTTTCTGAAAATATAAAATACAATAAAAATAGCACCAAAATTGCTGTTCATAATTTTTCAACTGACAATTTTGATATTGAAGTTCGAAGACCACTTAAAACTTATATTAATCTGCACAATACAGACATTAATTGATGCAATTCGAACAATTTAATATTCAAGATTTGATTCTTATGATTATGTTTTTTTTATTGTTTATTTTGCAACAGTTTCATATAGTAACAACTTACGAAATGTGTTAAAATTAAAGAATTGAATTACTTAAATTTTTAAGTTTTTTTTGTTGTTGCTTTTTATTATTAGTTTAACGAATAACAAATTGGTTTTGACTTTCGATATTCTTTCCATTACTCTGTATAACTCGTGCGATACATAATTTATGTAATTAATGCATAATAGGGTAACCTTTTGTCTCGGTGTTTAAATATTTTATAAGGTTTCGGGATTACTAAATTTTTAATGAGGTGTCCCCCGAATTTTATGGATTGTTTTTTTCTGTCGGAAACTTTAATTCTCATACAGTTTAATATATTTTTTATCAGCAGAAGTTTGTAACTAATTATAAGTTATGATTTTAATTTTGGAAGGCATAAATTTTTTAAAAATCTTTCGAAACTACGTTTTGCTACATTGTTTTTAAACTTCGATGTTACTTTAGTAAATTTTGAAAGGAAAGGACTCCGTTATTCTTTTTAATTCTAAATAATTATAAAAAATAAAGAAAAAATTAAATGTCAATTTAATAATTAAACAACTTTTTATTAATTTCCCTAAGAAAGTTCTTTCTTTAAAACTAATTTTTCCTTCTGTTTAAGAACCATTTTGTTAGATACTTTCTTAACTGTCAATACAAATTCTGGTTTAATTGGAAATTATTGAATGTTAAGATAATTTTAAAGGAATAAAAATAAAACTGAATTAAATTCTTTGCAAAAAAAGACCCTCTTTTATAAAGCACTTTTTTACTAATATCATTAACTAATAAGTACTATAATGCTAATATACTAAAAAAAAATTGTGAATTGCAGGCAGAGTGTACATATTGGCTATACTGATTTCACCGAAGAAGATGTGCGACGCATTATATCACAGCTGGGAAAAGAGTTCCGCGGCGACCGATATCATCTTATGAATAATAACTGTAATCACTTTTCAAGTGCATTTTCTAAGGTAATGGCCCTATTAAAACTATTTATAATAATTATCATTATAACAATAAGCAACTAACGTTATTAAAAATCAATTTGTTTGTTGGTTTGTTTGTAGATACTTTGCGGCCAAGAGATACCGTCGTGGATTAATAGACTAGCATATTTCAGTAGTTGGGTGCCATTTTTGGAACGGTGTCTGCCGAAAGAGTGGCTGATGCCGATGGCTTTGCACCATTCGATTAGCAATCATTGTCCGGAATCGAACTGTTCGGAAACTTCGACACCGCCATTCTAACAGCCGCGCCGCGAAAAACAAAAGAAAAAACAAAGAATAAAAGACAACTGGAAAGCGACACTCTGAACAAAACTGAACTGCAGAAAGAGCATTTTTTTACACTTCAAAACTGTAAATAGACAACGTGTATGATTGCAGATTTAATATTAAGGGCTGTTTTTGATTATTCCCGGTTATATTATTAGGTTTCCGTTAAGGTATTTCATGATTTATTGGTTTTTCTTCCTTTTTTTTTTTTCTTAAGAGAGAAATAGTTTTTTTTTCTTTTTTGTGAATTGATTACGCAAGAAGAATTTTAGGCCTAAAATGTTCAAGAAATTTCAAAATATGCAAACCAGTTTCAAAGCATTTAGCAACTAAAGTGGTCAAGCTGGATTGAATTTTGTAATTATTTATTATTAAAAAGTGTGCGCTGACGTACATCATCGTTCATTTTTTCATTAGCACACAATGCAATTATTCTTATTATTATCCTTACTATTATTCTAATGATTTAATTCAGAACCAAAATATGTAAAGACTGTAAGCAACATTTTGCTTTTGCGTCACGCAAAAACGAAACGCAATTGATATGATTTTATTCGTTTATTTATTATTATTATTAAAGGTAATTTAGTCGCAAATGTATTTTTTATTTGCCCGTTTATGAAAATTTCCGCTTACTCTGCGACTGTTTTTATGTTATTACCATTGCTATCGTAATTAATGAATACTTTCAATTGTGTGGACTTTTTTTTTTTTAATTAACATTTGTCGCATGTTAAAAACGTGAAAAGAAAGTTCTTTGCACTGTACCTACAGGGTGTTCATTTTTATTTTTATTATTTTAACTGATTACGGGTAACTTCTGCTGTTGCTTTTTCTATTTTTCCAGATGCAGAATGGATTATTATAAGGCAAAGAGAACAAAATTTCACAAGTAATATATTTCAATTTAATATCTCATCATTTGATGAAAAAAAAAGCGTATTTAACCGGAAAAACATACTGCTTTGAAATTTTAATTTTTTAAGTGAATCAATTTTGCAACAAAGGCTTTTAGGACCTTACTTTATTCTATTCATTATTTTTTGTTTTGTTTGATAAAATCTAAAGGAACCTTATTAATCGCAAAAAATTGTTTATTCTGATAATCTTAAATTGAATTACTGCTGAAAGTTTTATTAAAAAACATTACAAATGGAATGTTTTTTTTATAAATATGAAAATCTTGAGAAATTTCAAATTATTTCAGTTAAATTAAAACTATCCGCGGTATTAATTACATTTGTCAATTACAAAAAAAAAGTAACTGAGTTAATATATGGAAATAAATTGATAAAAATTGAAGGTTTTCCTTTGTTATGAAATATTCCGTGAAATAGCTAATAAAAAAAAACCATTTTCGATCATAAATCCATACAGGGTGTTTTTGTTTTTTGTTTGTAGGAACACTGATTTTGTTATTAAGTTTATTTAAAAATAGACTGGTTCTTTTTTTATGAAATTCAAAAAACAGACTTTTTAATTTATTTTTTACACCGTTAAACTCGTCTAGCCTTTTTTGAATTTCATCAAAAAAGAACCAGTCATTAACCAACTCTCCGAGCTTAATATCGACGATTTATTTAAAAACCTCTTCTAACTTAAAAAAATTTCAGCATTTGATCACTTCCGGTAGTAGGTAATGCAGGAAGATGTCAGCTTTGATATAAATAAATGAAACTTCACTATTTTGCTTTCATATTACGATCCTTTTTATTTTAATTTTTCACTTCCGGTTTCTTTGTATGTTTTTGCAAAAATAAGTATTTCGTGAAAAAAAAATCATATTTTCTTCATTTTAAATCGCAATTAATTAATTATTTACAGTTATTGTTACAAATATGGGTGTTTATACACTCCATTAGTTATTCATTGTGCAATTTGAACAGAGTGTTAGAAAAAAACTTTCAAAAAATGTTTTTCATCAAAATAACTGTTTTTTTATTTTCAAATCAAACCTATTTTTTAATGTTATTTTCAGTTTTAAAGTAAAAAGACTTAGAAGAACGGTTTATATTTGATATTTGTTAAGTACTAAACACTTTTTGACTGACAAATGTTGAAAATTAAATTAAGTTTGAAATTGAAACTAACTTCACTAGCAAAATGGTAATTTATGTTTTAAAAACCAAAAAACAAGAAGAAGTTATCCATAACCATTGAAATAATACAGTTTGCTGAAAAAAAATCTATTAATTTCCTGTTCAACACTGCCAGTTTCTTTGTAAACTCATCAGTTACATGATGTAATCAGATACAAATGTATATCGATCATTTAATTGAGTATCTTAATTAATCAAGTTCAATCTGTACCAGTATCTTCGTAATTTTTTTGTTTTTGTTTGTTTTTTATTGATGATCAGTATAACGGGATGTTAATGTTCTATTTTTTTTTTTTTTCATCAACCCTTAAACTTGTTAGTAGCAGTAGTAATAATAAATTGTTTGTTTACATTATTTTTCCACTGTAAGTAAAAAACAGAAAGAAAAAATTATTCAGTAGCAGTGACTAGTGACGTTAATGAAGAACCCGCATTAGTCATAACATAACATAACACAGAGAATACGCTTCCTATTCTCATTCAATTGGTTACTTGTTATTGTGATAAAGCGAAAGAAAGCTTAGAGGTAAAAAGAGAACAATGCCAGAGGTAAACTGTGGGCGCGCTCCTAAAAATAAAACCTCAGAGGTCAAATTAAGTAAATAATCTCAACGACTGTTTGTTTCGTCCTTTTTTTATCACTGAGACTTGGACAGTCGAAGCCGAAAGCAGAGGTATCAAAAAAACAGGTATTTTCGGTCCCCCGGTCCTCCAGTTGTGCTTCTTCAGTTCGCCCCGCGCATTAGAAATGTTTCTTCTGTTCGTTACGGCCGTTGCGCTTCTAGTGTTTTATTTGATTTACGTAGATGTCCGGAAGCCGCACGGGTATCCCGATGGTCCGTTGTGGTTGCCTCTCGTGGGCAACTATACGCACTTTGCGAAAAAGTTACGGAAACTTGGATATTTCCACTTGGTGTGGAAGGAGTTTGCCAACGAGTACGGCAATTTGATTGGGCTGAAATTGGGCAAACATCTTGTGGTGGCCGTCAATGGGGCCGAAATGATTCGCGAAGTGCTGACCAGAGAGGAGTTCATGGGACGTCCCGATGGGTTTTTCTTCAAGTTTCGCACTTTCGGCAAGCAAATCGGTAAGGTTTTCAATTCGAATGGATTTTATTTGAATTTTGTCTTTCATCTAGATTTAGAAATGTTTTTGAAGTTTATTTTTCATTTGAATGCATTTTCTAAATTGAATGAAGTCTTAGAAATCATGACAAAGATAAGAAAAAGGGCATTGAGATTCATATGCGCCGTAAAAGTTCGAATAAATTGCCATTTTGGGGACGTTTTTTGGACCAATTTTCACTTACCTGAACTTTATCAAAATTCAGATAGTGGATTGTTAGTTTTCATAACTATCAGCATTGGAAATTCTTTGAAGTAGTTGTGGTCAGATGATTTCCCATTTTTCTAAACCTAAACAACAAAGAATATTACTTTAAAAATAAAAATTACCACCATAACCTTACCCGAAATTATTTCACATAACATTGAATGAAGGATTACAATAATCTGATGGTATCACGCGCTATGTAAATCAAATTCCTAGTGAAGTAAGTATTTTGTAAGCTGAAGAATTAAACGCTTTCCAATGTTTTATCAATCTTCAAATTGCCCATTTTAACTATAACTACTGCTTCTGCGCACTTGGAAAAGTATTTGATGTTTATTACTAATAGATCATGCGCACTGCAAAAAATACAACAAGTTTTGTTTTATTGTTTTCGAAACAGTAACTCTTAAGCTCTTAACTTAAAACATCTGTCAATTTTCATAATATTCCTCATATTCCTAAAAAATCAACAATTAGTCAAAGAATTAATTATTTAGATTAGTAAATTAGACTAAAATTTCCCAAAAAACATTTAAAAAATGTATTTCATCATCGATTGTTTCAGGAGTTGTGTTTTCCGAAGGAAAATTTTGGGAAAAACAACGAAAATTCACCCTGCAAAATTTGAAATGTTTAGGACTCGGGCGTCAGCAAATGGAAACAATTGTCCTCGAAGAAGCGCATCAATTGGTGTGCCATCTTAGGCCACAATGCAAATACGGTGCAATTGAAATGAAATATGCATTCGATATAAGTGTAATAAACACTTTGTGGACTTTGACGGCTGGTAAAAGGTACAATTTGGAAGATACGAAACTGAAGGAGTTGGTCAATTTGGTCCACGAAGTGTTCACTGCAGTCGATCCAAGTGGTGGCATTTTAAATCAAATGCCTTTTTTGCGACATATCATTCCTGATTTGTGCGGCTTTACAACGGTCGCCAAAGTGACCGAAAACATTTACAACTTCTTGAGAGAAACGGTCAGAGAACATGAAGATACTTTCACATCGAATGCACCGAGAGATTTGATCGATATGTTTATTGAAAAAATGCGCAATCATGATGAAACTTTTACAGGTTTGTACAACAATACTGTACAATATAATATCAAAGAATATGAAATGTTAAAAATGTAGACTAATAGTTTCTTTTTTGTTTTAGAGGAACAATTGTTATCTCTTTGTATGGATTTATTCATGGCAGGGTCGGAAACAACAAGTAACACGTTGGCATTTTTCGTTCTTTATATGGCCGAGTATCCGGCAGTCCAAAAGAAAATACAAAAAGAACTTGATGAAATTCTGGGATCTAATTCGGTAACTTTACAGGATAAAACAAGGTAAAAATAACAGTTAAGGGTAATTACAATGGTAATTTTCTAAAAACTCTTTTCCTTTACTTCTGACGAAAGAAATGTATACTTTTTTTTTTACAAAATTACGGTTCGAATTTTTTCCGGATTCAGAAATAGAATTATTTAAAAAGTTCATAGCCAATTATTTAAACATAAGTTAATTTTTTATCTCAAAAATTAAGTAAGCTATGTTAAAATTGGGTAAATTAGATTTTAAAGCACTTGGAAAAACGGTAATAACATCCTGATTTTAAATTTTCTTAAAATTTGCTGATTTTTATTTTCATTTTCCTTGTTTTAGCCTTCAAAAAACTTTAATTTCTTACTAGAACTATCCCTACATCTCTTTTAGTTTTCGAACTAATAATATAAAAATAAAAACAACCATAATTTTTAGTTTTTCATTGACAATTCTGAAACAATGAGACCAATCAAATAGTTAATACTTAAACAGAAACATAATGAGCAAGAAATGCTGCCCATTTTGCCGAATCTCCAACTTTAAAGATATAATCCGCCACACACGTCGAAAAAAATGACCACCCTGTATATATTTTTAAATTGATTTTCTTAAATGGTCGGCAAATGAAACGAAATTAATACCAAAATTTTAAGATTTTAATACCGCTTTCTTAATCACAGACTCCCTTATACCGAAGCAACACTACTGGAAGTGCAACGCATAGTAAACGTGGCTCCCGTTGGAATTCCCCACAAAACGACTCGCGATGCGGAAATCCAAGGCTGCATCATACCAAAAGGAACCGTCATCATTACCAACTTATACAGCATTCACATGGACCCGAAACTATGGGGAGACCCCAAGCAGTTCCGTCCCGAAAGGTTTTTAGGACAAGACGGACGACTGGCCGTGCCCGAAAAACATTTCTTACCATTCGGTTTCGGAAAGCGCAGATGTTTAGGCGAATCATTGGCCAAAACCAATTACTTTATATTCATTTGCTTCCTCTTGCAAAACTTCACATTCTCCAAAGATCCGGACCACCAACACTTGGACCTGGTCGGTCGCGACGGATTCACATTGACTCCCAAATCGGCTAAATTAATAGTGACCCTTCGTTAGTTAGGGTCCCGCATAAAAATCACATATATAAATACTTGGAGTATGTTTTATCTATGCAACAAGCACACTCGCCTTATTTACAAGTGAAGTAGAAAATGCTTGAATTACAAATAAACGTAATAGTTATTATATTATGTATGTATGTATGTCCAAATTATGTGTTGACAGACAATTCCTATCTAGGTTCTTGTTTTTTTTTTTTTTTCATTAGAATAAGAAGTTCATTTTCCACCGAAACCACCCATCAGATTACCTAAACCTCCGAGGCCGCCTGCAGCTCCCGCCTGAAGTTGTCGCATCATATTCTGCAAGCCAGCCATTCCGCCCATTTGCTGGAGTATCCTCGGATCCATCATCTTGGCCATCTGTTGGTTCAGTTTGGCCATCTGCATTTGGTTCACGTTCTTGGCAGTGTCGCCGCCTTTGAATAGGCCCTTAATGCCGCCCATCTTTTTCACAACCGCCGCGAATTTCGTGTACTGCGTTATTAGTTCTTTTACTTCACGTTCTGGAAATTTCAAATGAAATTATTTATAATAAAACAAAGTTTTTAATGAAGATGAATTTTGCAAGTTTTCAAACGGAAACTTATTTCTAATATTCTTTTAATTTCTGTTTTTGTTTCCAAAGTTTCAAAAATTGGAAATTGCATTAAAATTTTTGGACAATATAAAATAATGTCATTATAAATTTGGGAAAACAATTAAATTTCTTTTCTTCAATGCGAAAAAGAAATATTCAAAAAATGATAAAAATGCAATGATTTAAATATTACCTGTGACACCGGCACCTTGTGCAACCCTAATGACTCTTGCGTTTTGCTTGGAAAACAATTTCGCCCCGTCCCTGCTGTCCAGTTCGTTATCACTCATACTGTCCATGATTGTCATCAATCGTTTCAATCTGGCCACCGATTCCTGCTCGCTGCCCTTGGTCATGAAATCCTGACTGAATCCGGGAATCATGCCCATTATCTGCGAGAACGGTCCCATCTTCATTATATTTTGAAACTGTTCGTACATGTCCCTAAGCGTGAATTGACCGTGCTTGATTTTCTCCAGTAACTCTTCATTGTCTTCCAGTTTCAGTTCGTTGACCTTATCGATTAGGCCCTCGATGTCTCCCATTCCAAGCAGCTTGCTAACGAATGGCTTCGTCTTAAAAGGTTCCAAATCGTCAATGTGCTCGCCGGTACCTATGAAGATGATTGGACTATTTGTGGCAGCCACACTGAAAACAACAACCGCAATTAAATATAATTTACATTCATTTCAAAATTAGGGTAAGAAAGGGGTCACTTACGCACTGAGGGCTCCTCCACCTTTCGCGTGACCGTCTAATTTTGTGATAATAACTGAACCTACATCGACTTTGTCTTTGAAAGCTTTCGCTTGGCTTTCACAAGCTTGTCCTATGGTTGCGTCCATAACGAATATTATATTATCAGGTTTCTAAGAAATTAAAAAAAACTTTCTGATTAACATCCCCTGAATAATTAGGGTAATAACCAATAATACTTACAACGGCATTTGAAACAGCTAACATTTCCTCAAACAAAGACTCCTCTTGTTTGTGTCTTCCACTTGTGTCAACTATGATGATTTCAAATCCTTCTTTCTTAAACATGTCCACACCATCTTGGGCAATCACAACAGGGTCCACTTCAGTGTAACTGTAATAATACGTATTTCATTGTTTTTCAGTTAATTATTTTACCAACTGTTGAAAATTAGTTTTTTTTTTTCTAGTAATTTTTGGATGGATATAGGGAATTTCATGAAAAAAATAAACTTTATTTGTTTCCTGTTCCACATTATAATTTTTTCGTAAAGTTAGAATACTTGGGTGGTTAAATTCAATGAGCAGTATCTTTTAAAAAGTTTTTAAGCCCGTACTATTTGTAGTTTTTATACAGCAGCCATTTAAAAATGCTAATTTTGAATTTCGCGCGCTTATTTTTAATATGCTCAGCCGCCAATGGCCGCCCAGCTAAAGAATAGTTCTTTTTCAAAACAGTAATGGACATTTTAAAATTAATTATCTCAAAATAATTAAATGCTTAAGAAAACAACTTGTTATTAATTCAAGAAGTTGGTAAACTTACCTTCCATAAAAGGGAATCCTAGCCTTTGTACAATTCTGCTTAACTTGATCATAAGCACCAGCTCTGAATGTGTCAGCACAAACCAGGCAAGATTTCCAGTTCTTTTTCAGATAATGGTAAGCAAGTTTAGTGCATGTGGTCGTCTTTCCTGATCCTTGCAATCCAACAAACATAATAACATTGGGTTTTCCTTTGATAGGTTGATAAGGTTTCACACCAGGATCCACAAGCTGAAAATTATTTTATAGGTCACAAATAAATTAAAAATCAGAGAGACTTTAAAAAGACTATAAAACATACTTTAACCAATTCCTTGAATACTGCACTCTGGATCATGCGACGTTTATTGAGACCACCTGCCATCTCTTCAAAGTCGATGACTGCCCTTACATTTTCCCTCAGCTTCTTAACCAGTCTAATGTTAACATCGGCCTCCAGAAGAGCGGCACATATCTCTTTAAGCATGCCATTGAGTACCTATAAATTTCAGAAGGTTTGTAGTTTGCAATAACAAATTATGATAAATGTTATAACCTATGATAACATCTGGTACTTACTTCCTCATTGATAATCGTCGCTTTGCTAAGCGAATGCAAAGCAGACGTTATCTTCCTTCCCAAATCAGCTAAAACCATTTTGTTGCTTTAATTTTTCGTAGCTATTGCTAAATCCACATCGTGTTCAACAAATATTTAACGCAAAATGAGATGTTTCTTTAATGTTGACTACTGTCATTTGTTTGACAACGCGACAAAAACTTTCGCCAATTGTCGGCAAAAAAGGTTTCTGATTCATTAAATACTTTCTTTCCATGGAATTTTAATGGCGGCTAAGTCAAATTAAAATTTGATTTTACATAGAAAAACAAAAGGATTTAAAAATGCCACAGATTACTAAAATCAATTAAATGATTAATAAAACTTAATTGAAAGGAATTGTTGTTCGTTGCTTAGTACTAAGTAAAATGGTTTGATCAATATTCTTCATTTTGCTTTGTGCGCGTTTACAGAATTGAAAAAAGGCAAAAATGTCCCCTAAAAAAGCGAAAGCGAAGAAAAAAGTACAGTCTGATAATGCAGGAAAAGAGCAACTTTCAGAAGTGGATAAAACTTTCTACGAATTGCAAATTGCAGATTTGAAACGAAAGTTAACCCGCCTCAAAACTCTCTCAACAGAACTTGAGGAAAAAAATGCTCAGCTATTACAAGACAAAGCAAAATTGGACGAAGACAGAGCCGATATCATTGCTTTCCTCAAAAGAAACCTCGAAAATAAAACCGATGAGATTTCAGATCTCATCGATCGACTTCAATCCCTCCGGGTGAAGAGACAAGAAGAGACTGAAAATTTCCAAAAGAAACTTTTCGAAAAAGACGAACAATTCCAGAAGATGCAGGATGATTTCAACTCTGAAATCAAACTGTTGAACGGCAAACTGGACGTCCTCGAAGAATTTCGCATCCAAAAAGAGGAATTAACAAGGAAATTCGAAATGCAGCAACACGATATCGAAAAACAGGAAGAGAGACATAAAATTGAACTCTATTCTTTGGAGAAAAAGTTCATAGTTGATAAGGACACTTTAAAAAAGCTCTTGGAACAAAAAATCTTTGAATTATCGCAACAATTCCAAGAAGTAACCGATGCCAGAATTGCCTCTTCCACCAAAAGACTTATCAAGGAAAACATAACTGTTAGAAACGAATTGAATGCCCTTGTTGAAGAACGCAAAGTTTTTCAATCAGAGAATGGCGATTTACGTAAAGAAAAGGACAATCTTAAGCGTGAAGCTGAATTGAATAAAGGCCTTTACGAAAAAATGCTAAAAGCAAATGAAATACAGAAAACCGTCATTAAAGATTTACTGAGAGAGTACAAAGTTTGCAAAGAAAAATCCAATGAAGCAGGCGACATTTATAAAATTTCCAAGGATCAAAAAAAGAAATTGCTTGAAAATGCCAACGACATCGCTGATTTGAAACTAAAAATAGAATCTTTGACATCAAATTTAAATGCTGAGAAAATGAATTCAAGAAAATTAACTCAAGAATTGGAGGTGACGCGCAACAAAGTGACATTTTTAACCAAAGCACTTTTCCAAAGAGTATTTGCAATCACCAATGTTGTTAGAGTGAAACAAAATGCTAACGATGAAGTCTTCGTTCAGGAATTAAATGTTGAAAGCGATTTAAACAATCACAGGGAGGAAATTCTTCAAGAGCTTTATGAATTATTCCTAAATGTTCGAGAATTTGATAGACTAGAATTTACTTGGCATAATTCTTTTGGACTTGGAAGTTTAGGATTTGTTCCAAGACAAAAAAGCATTGCTGATGTTGTAGAGAAACATGCAGAAACCCAAGTTGGAACTAGTTTCGAAGAATTTTTGAATTTGTCTCTGACGAATACCGAAAGTGAAATTGTATCCTTAGAAGTGGACAAACCAGCGGAATCTGAATCGTAACATTTTTTTTTATAATATGTTAGATTTGGGTTTAACAATCTTAACTTAAAACAAATACAAATTGCAAGAAAAGCAATTTTTTTTTTTATTATTAGGCAAACCAAAACTAAAAAGAACATTCTTCTTAGAATGTTTATTCCTTGTTTTCTAGAAGTCTACCTATTCTATGCTTATTGAATGTATTGTAATAAGAATTTGGGGCTTAAATATTTTTCTTGTAATTGTTGTAAAAATGATTTAAAAACATTTCTTTTATTTTGAAGATTTCTAAAGTCCTCCAGCTTGTTTGCCCTACAGCCGCCATATTTGTTTTTTGTGACTCAGTGTCGGCATTAAATTTATCTGTTGGAATTTTGTTGATTTCTCCTCGAATTTTCACTAGCAATCATCGTTAAACTTTACTTATTTATAAGCAATTACTTAACATGGCAGATCCGGAATTAGAAGAAATAAGAAGACAAAGATTAGCTCAATTGCAATCCAATTATCAGGTAAATTTTTGCAAAAGTTTGGTTACCTTTGTGAACATTTTTCACATGTTTCTATTTTGCCTCAGGGTGGAGACTCTCAAACAGCAAAAGCAAAAGAAGAGCAACTAAAAGCACAAGAAGAAACTAAAAATGTTATTTTATCGCAAATCTTGGATCAGTCAGCTAGAGCAAGATGTATTGCATTTAAATTGCATTGATCGTTGGCAGCATTACAACTAAAAATTTCTCAATTTTAGTGAATACATTATCCCTGGGGAAACCTAAGAAAGGAAGAATGGTGGAAAATATGCTGGTGCAAATGGCCCAAACTGGCCAGATAAGAGGGAAGATAGCAGAGAGTGAGTTCATTCAAATACTCGAAAGTGTTAATTCACAAATGCCCCAAACAAGAACCTCAGTGAAATTCGATAGACGCCGCGCTGCCTTGGACTCTGATGAGGATTTCTGAGTGAAGCAATAATTGTGTTTTATAATTTATATATAAAATATTTGTTACATTTACATATAACACCAATTGATTCACAAGACAATTCAATTTGACTGTTGAAGTTATATTTATTCTTTCTTCTCATGCAGTAGTTCTGAAATATATTAATTTGCATTAGTTTTTCTTTTTTTTTATGCAGTTTTAAATAAGTGAGGGTCTTACCTTCTTCTTCTTCGGCATCTAATATGTCTGCACAGCAAATAGAGTATAAGATCAAGGAGAGGAATCCTAGTGGTAAGCCAAAGAGCACAGTAGTTAAGACTGGATTTCCCTCCCACATTTGCCAAAGTGAAGTTCTTGTCTCAAAGTAGGCTCTGTACAATGAAACAGTGTAACTATTGCCACCATAAGTCTGCAATAACCAAAAACAAATTTATTATTTGGTTTACAATGAAAATTTTCAATTATTTTCCTATTTTTAAATAAAGATGAAAGTAAAAATGGATCCTCTTAAAAATCAAAAATTGCGGTCTTTTCCGGTTAAACCGGATTTTGTTCAGCCACTTTTCTATGTGAACGTTGTATTACCAATTTCTCAAATTTGTTGAACACTTTGCCTCACCTTGGACTTCTATTACTTATAGTAGCATTTTTGAAAGCATCAAAATTGATGCACTAGTTATGAATTCCAAAATAGAGTTTGATAAAGACCGTTTCTCATAAATATTTACAAACTAAATACTAATAATGCTGCATTACTTACAGGAACACTTTGATTGAAAATCCTTTCCAGGAACAAATCCAACGCTTCCGCTGTCAATTGTATTGGGTCATCTTCCAGAATATGGTGGTGATTAGTAGTGGAGTTGACCACAATCAAATTAGGCAATGGCAATTCCGTCATGGCAATACTATTCGCTAAATCCGGTTGACCGATCCAACCGAATTGGAAATTTTTATGGAACTTATCCCTCTTCTTCCTAATAACCGACTCGACCAAGTCTCTAAACTCGACCATCTCAGCAGGAATATCCTGCAACTTGTTCTCCTCCACCACCACCAAGACTAGAAACTTTTTGGTTTGCATTAATTCGTTTATGTTACCTCTGGTAACTTTGGGGAACGTCTCGAAACGTTCCTCATTGATCCAATTGTACATCGTTGTATTTAAATGCTCGGCCTCCGACTCGCTATTGCCCGAATCCACGGAATAGAAGTAATGAAGGCTTTCCTTATAGACGAACACAGCCGGTAATTCGTCAATATCCACGTGCTGCTTGGCGATTTCCGTGTTGGCCGAGAAGAAGAACCCGTGTGGTTGCATTTTAGTTGCAACGGAATAATATGACTCCCAGAGGGGCCCTTCCTGGGGTCCAACGTACATGAAAAACAAGTGGTGATTGGCCTTAATGCTGTTCATGCTGTCGGCCCTCGTGAGTTCTTGTACTGGAGGCCCTGCCATTCTCAATGCAAAGTTAACAATGTCTTCTTTTGTTCTATCTCCATGGAAATTATGCTCCTCTTTGCCTTTTATACTAAAAATACATTTTGTTTTTAATATATTAAGCAGATTAAGTAGATATTAAGGAAATAGAAGTTATAACAGCAGCACAGTACAGAATTTAACTAATTTACTTACAACTTAATTGTTGGGAATCCATTAATTGCAAATTCTGTAGCCATAGTTCCAAATCTGGTACAGTCCACTTTTCCAACCCGTATATTCGTTTTGTATAAAGTCTGAGCCACGTGAGCCCAAACTGGCTCCAATCTTTTGCAGTGACCGCACCAAGGGGCATAAAACATGACCAGCCAGGGAGTCCCATCTTGTCTCACTTCTAGAAACTTATCACTTAGTTCTAATACCCTGGAGCCCCTGACAAAGGTGCATAAGGCTGCAATGGCAAAGAAATTTATTACTTTATGAAAAATCTATTTAAAAAACACTTACTTATTAATAAAAAACTTGATTTCCACATAGCTAATGAAATTATTTATCAAATCAATAAATCTTTGGATAGATTTTCAGTCAGGTTGCCAGTTAGCAAGCCCAGTAATGTAAAATTCTGATTGGATAATGCATTTTTTTATCGCTGGTCAACACTATTACGAATTTATAACACAACAGCATAGATTTGTAATCTGCAACATTTGCAATTTCGATTTATAAACTTATCGGAAGAGGGGTTTGTTCCTCATAATGGGTTGAATACGTTGAAATCATAGGTTGAAATACATCTTGAATTCAATGCTCCTATCGGCATTAAAAGGAACTAAGTTAATGTAAATACTTAATTTTAAAGTTAATTCACTTTATTAAACAATAACTATGCCAAATGACATAATAAATTTGTCCTAGTTTAGTGTTGCAACGCTTTTTGCGGTTTTTTAAGCTTTATGATAGAAAATTTACTTAGAATTTTGCATAAATATTTTGGAATACCCCTCAAGCAATTCGGTGTACTGTGGGCTGCATGCCTAGTTAAGAAAAACAAAATTCCATCCTCAAACTCGAGAAAGGTGCAATTTTTGCAATTAATTAGTTAATTAGCTAACAAAGAACTACAATATTTTTAATAGTAGATAATTAAATAAGTAATCATTTAAGAAATGTCTTCACCGGCTCCCAAATCGCCTGAACAAAGTGATAAAAGCAAAAAATATGATCGCCAATTGAGGTTAGTTTTTATATTTAATTTTTTATGTTGTTATAAAACTTTAAATTTCAACACTTAATCCACAAATTTTCTACGACAAAATTAAAATAACATTATCTTTTTGTAGATTATGGGGTGATCACGGACAAACGCTTTTGGAAAGTGCAAAAATTTGCTTGATAAATGCCAATGCCCTAGGCACAGAAATATTAAAAAGTTTAGTTCTCCCTGGGATTGGAGCATTTACCATAATTGATGGTGAGAAAGTCACGGAAGAGGACATAGGATCCAAGTAATTATTTCTCTTTATTAATTGAAAACTTCTCCCATTGTAATAATTCATTTTTTATTTAATTAAATTAAATTCTTCAAAACAGTTTCTTTTTGGAGACTGATAGCATTGGATCATCAAGAGCTCAGGCAGCTACCAGATGTTTACTGGAATTAAATCAGGATGTTCGAGGTGATTACATAGATGAACACATTGAAAATGTCCTGGTTCAAAACAAGGAATTTCTTAGCAACTTTACCGTGGTCATAGCTTGCTCTCTACCGGAAAAGTGATTCATTTCAAACTGTTTAAATTTTGCTCTTTTTAACGGCCCTTTCTTTTTTAGGCAATTGATACCTTTATCTGAATACTTGTGGGATCTTAAAATTCCACTGTTTTCATGCAGGAGTATCGGATTTCTGGGATATGCACGACTGCAAGTAAGGGAACACACTGTCATTGAAACGCATCCTGATAACGAGACGCCGGACCTTCGTTTGGACCATCCGTGGCCCGCTTTGAAAGAACATCTTAGTAAATTTGATGTGGAAGCTATGGACAAGAAGGAAAGGAGCCATATTCCAGCTCTAATTATCTTGTATTTTTATCTAGAGAAATATAAAGCTGCTCATGGAGGTGAGTTTTTCCTAAGCAACTATAAAATATAAGCAAATTAGTAATAATTCTAAAGTCAACTATGGTTTCCATAAAACAAAACAAAAGTTATATGAAAAATCAAGATAGCTATGGAAGCTTGCCAATTTGGAAAGTTATTTTTTATTTATTGTGGTTTCCGCAGCAACCGCAAAATACGCAGATTTTTCTTTTGCTTTTTTCCTTTCCAATAGACAATTTTTTTATCAGTTGTCGTTCCATTGAAATCAGGAAAAAATGAAAATGATAACTAAACAGGGACTAAAAAAATGCAAATTCTAAATCGTGAAAAATTAGTAAAAACTTCAAAGCGAAATTTTCCTTTTAGGAGAACTCCCTAAAACACGCCAAGACAAACAAGAACTTCGCAATCTGATCCTGAGCAGTTTTGGAAACGAAGGCGAAATCGAGGAGAACTTCAAGGAAGCTGCAAAATTCATCAACACATGCGTAGGCGACACAAAAGTCCCAAATCACATTCAAGCGATTTTCGAAGACGCCCAATGCTGCAATCTAAATGAAAATGTAATAAAAGTAAAATTTAAAAAAATGTTTATCCACTAATTCCTTCATTAACACAGAGTACTCAATTTTGGATAATGGCTTCAGCCCTAAGGGAACTTGTCCAAAGTGAAGGCAGTTTACCTGTGCGCGGCAGTTTACCAGATATGGCCTCAGATACCACCAATTTCGTCGCTTTGCAAGTGTTGTACCAAAAGCGAGCGGCAGAACAAGCGGAAGCGGTCCACCGAAGAGTGACGCAGGTTCTTAGAAATTTAAACCAAGTGCCGGATTTGATTGGGGAAAACGAGGTGAAGTTGTTTTGCAAACATGCCAGCCAATTGTACGTTATACGTGGTACATGCATTGCTGACGAATATCGAGCTGGTAATTTGGACATCGCTTCCCATTTGGACGACCCGGACAGTCTCATGATGTATTACGTTATCCTCAGAGGATTGGACAAGTTCCTCAGCGAATTCAATGTGTATCCTGGACAATTTGATGATCAAGTTGAACCTGATGTGCTAAAACTGAAAACTACCATTGGGAAATTGCTGGTGGAGTGGGGTTGTGCTCCGCTTTCGCGAGATGAAAGAGTGCACGAGATTTGCCGGTACGGGGGTGCAGAATTGCATTCCATTTCGGCAATTTTAGGTGGATGCGTTGCTCATGAAGTCATTAAATTGGTTACGCATCAGTATAAACCACTGAATAATACTTTTATTTATGATGCTATTACTTCTTCGTCGACTACTTTTGCTATGTAATAAGTTTTTCTAAAATAATCTGATTTTTTTTAAGCTTAGGAATTAAAAAAATATAAGTAATAAAACGCTACAATAAATGAGTAATAGCAAAATGTGTCAAGTTATCCCATCTAGAAAAAAGTTTTTTTTACTTTTTATGCTTTTTACGTCGAAAAATTAGTGGTTTCCCATAAAAAAACATGTAAAAAGAAAATTACCCTGTATATTCGAAACTTCTACAGAGAGTAGTCAACCCATTCCACATTAACAAAACTGCTGCTTCATCCTCTGTCAACAAAAAGCAAAATAATTTCAGGTTAATTTTGCTCTCCTTGCAATTTGCCGTTTATTTTGTTGATTTGCAAGAGAAATTCAGAAAATCTTTGAAAAATGACTGCAACACCAGCCGTGGA
>JASKGO010005090.1:0-11744 GCA_030556065.1 Holobus sp. GC000080
AAACGTAAAATTTGGATCCCAATTATAAATTATATTTAAATTTTAAGTTTCTATAACATTTTATGAAGTAATGTATATTTGATTACTGTAAGTTAGGACAACAGCAAAAAAAAAAAAATGAAATGTATGCCATAAATTGGGAAAAGGTAGTTTACTTTTATTATTCTGATTTTGGATAATATTACAAATTTATTTAATATACTTAAATTTTGAAAGTTTCGAAAAAAAATTTTTTTTTATTAATTTACAACTTTGGAAAAGTTTTGATTTATAAAATGAAGCAATAAATGCTTTAATGAAATTTGTATTTTTTATTACACAAAAGATATAATTTATTCAATTTAATAGTTTCATTTCATAATATAATTATTGTTGATGGTATTATGGTATTATTGCCGTTTTGCAAATCGAGTCAATTTCAACATTAAATAATTGCGATATGTAAATCTAAAACTCGTAGATTTCAATTTTTCCAGGTTCTTAATAATATACATTTGATAATTTCACATGTAAATTTTGATTTCAGTCATTTGTGCAATTAATAAATTCTGTTTTATTAAATTAAACAGTAATAATTTTAGGATTATAAAACTAAGAAATTAGGAACAAAGATTAAAATTATGTTCTAATTTTTATAAGATTGAATAATATTCACTGAATAATTTGAGACATATGAGATATTTTATAATATTTATAGAGATTATTTCTAAAATTTATATTTTTTCGAATTGAATATGTTATAAGTGGAGTTGAGTTATCAAAGTGAAGGCGCCGGGAATTCACCGCGTCTCTCAACATGTAGATACTCGAAATATCTCATGCATGAAAAACAAAATTACCTGTACTTGCTACGTAAATATAACTATCAAATATCAAAATAATACCCTACATAACTTGACTAAAATGGTAATAATTTGCAATACACATTAAAATTATTCAAACAAACATCGTTTAGTAAGCACCACCACAAAGCAAATATAAACAATTGAACCAAAAGGCAACTGCATAAGTAAAATAGTATATGAAACACAAATGTTTGCGCACGAATAGGTAAAATAAATTAGTATATGTATTTGCGGAGATAGACCCAAGTTTGATGAGCTTTAAGTAAAGGTGGTCATTCGAAACTCCGAAACACATATTGCTTGGTGGAAGGAAACGTAAGCCTCGATTTACCTCTTCTCTCTAAAAAGGTCGATGGACGTTGGAGAGATGAATAGGCAAAGTATATATGTGTGTGCTAAACCCCAGGGTTCCCTTACTATAAACCCTTATCCCTTCTGTCTCTCTTGAGCATATCTAGTACTATAGTGGAGGAGTTTCCCGAAAAGGCGATGCAGTTTTAGATTGGGCCATTTGCAGGTAACAATGGAAACCACCGTCTTGATTACACAATGGCCACACAATCAGATATGGGTTTTAATTTTCTTTTTCTTTTACATTTTTTAAGTGAGCACAATGCAAGAGAACCATTTAAACTTTAAAGAGCGCAATCAAGAAACCAGTAGTTTTATTTTTTTCATCCTTTTTTTTGTAAAGATAATTTGCATTTTCTTAAAAGAGAGTGTACTAGGGGAGAGAATAAATTCGCTCGCGCTATGCGAAAAAAATTGCCGATGATTTACGACGCCGGTAAAAAACGCAGGTACTAAATGTAGAAATTGCATTATTTATCGCCGCCGCCGCCGATACTTCCGGTAAAATAATTCCCGTTGAAGGAACAGGAGGGGAATGTGTGCATGATTTATGCGCCGTACATGTAAAAATGCCAATTTTTTTTTTGTTCACTGCGAAGCGCGTTTTTTTCTTTCGTTTTTATTAAATAACACTTTTCGGAAACACGTGTAACAAATATCGGAAAGATGAAAATTTATGAGCGCAGCGTCTTAGAGACAATGGACACACGTAACTAATAGACAGTGAAAATTTATCTTGTCTACTCTTCTTCCTTAAAGAGCGTTTATATATCTGCACGGTTTTTCCTACGGCGAGCTACTGGAAAAATACGATCACGATGATTAATGGCGGCGAGAAATTGCTTCTTCCGATAATTAAGACCGGGTCCCAATGAAGCGAGTCATTTTTTTAAAATAAGGTTTAAAGTTTTAATTGATGTCAGTGTGCATTGAATTTTTAGTGATAACAATGATGAAACGGATTTATATTTGTATTATATTGGAATGAATTTCATAAAATAATAAAGAATAACTTACAGATCTCGCCAATTTATGGTCTTGAAGAATTCACCAAACATAGGAAAAAAAAACAAAATAAAAACTCGCTGTGTTGTCCAACTAACCTGTTTAATATTAAACTATTGTATATTATAGTTCAAATACTCGAATTGTGACTTTTAGTTACCACCTCTGATGGGTACAATTACGTTATTACTTATGACTTTTGTAAAACCATCGGTTAATGATATACAATACAATACCAATACCAATTGAAGGAGGCTTTTTTACAATAATTGGAAAAGTTACGGATGCGAAAGCGCCGGGCAAAAGTAAGAATTTTGTTCTAAAATCTGTGAAATATTTTGATTTTTTGTTTTTATTTTTACATCGCGTTATTATCTTTTATTTCTATCGGAATAGCTGTAAATGCACATGAATTACAAAATTATTTATATTAGCAAATGAAGTGATTGCGTCGGGATAAAATGGTCAATTGATTTGTAAACTGCATTATTGAAATTTATTGTTATCATTTCAATCGCTTAATTTTTTCGGTTTCTAATTAATTTCGGCTCAAAGTTCACATTCACAACAACAATGGTCAACAAATGAACCAATTTGAAACAATACTTTTGTTTTAGACAATAAATTAAATATATGGATTGTTACTCTGCCAGATTTTTAAATTTGCTTTTAGAAATTGATTAAACTAACAAAGAGATGTATAAAATGAAACTAATTATTCAAAAGTGTAGTTACGATATCCATTAACCGAAAAGAAAAGTTGGCCATTATTTTTGTATTTTTGTGCCATTATTGATATCATTTATTGAAAACCCTGTGTGGTAAATTTTAAATTTAGATAAGCCTATACCAAGCTTTTAATATTTAAAAATTTCCCATTTTGCAAGTTTCAGTAACTACTCATATTATGAACCGTTTTATGGGCGCTGAATATCCCATAATTTTTTTAAGAGTATATTACATAACGAGTTGTATTGTGAATGGCTTTACCACCGATAAAATATAAAATATTAAAATTAAATTGTGTTGGTATTAAGGTCGGAGAGTTTATAAAAAAAAAAATGAACCCGTCAATTATTAGCAATAAATATTCAATGAATGGGATAAAATCCTATGCAACAAAGAGTAGCGCACACTACTTTATGCACATCCACATCGACATCAATAATTTTTTTATAAAAACTAACCAAAAATAATGTACAAAGAAGAATGAGTAACAAATTTGGCATATGAAACGTCCGAATGTTTCCAATGTAAGAAACTCAAAAATTACTAAAAAACAAATAACTAATTTCAGCAGATTAAAATTCCAAAGTCACTAGATGTAGTCTATAATTTACATCTCTACTGGTATTATAGAAATATCATTACACCTGATGGTAAAACATTTCTTAATACAATAGCGTTTGACAAAAAGTAGTTCTGGTATTATCAATTGCATAGTGAGAATGTATGAAATTACTTCAATCCGGAAAATCGCTTGGAGTTAAAAAAAAAGCATTTTCATTTAGGCGTTACAGATTCTGTATACTTATTACATTAATTAAAAAGTAAGGTGTCCCTTAAGCAATAAAATTGACACTTTCTAAATATCAACTTCTGATATTTAACTGAATGTAACTGGAAGTGGAGTCTACTTTAGTGGACCAAGAAAAGTCTTTGTTCCCTACTTTTCCAAATTATGATTGCATTGTTATTTTCAAATTAATTTTCAGGAAGCCGAAAGCATACTTTAAATTGAAATTCAAAATTTAATTTAATTGTTTACTTTTTTAAATTGAATAAACTGCTATAAAGGCAAGAGATTAAAATGAAAAATAAAAAAAAAATCAAAAACTCCCTTTCATTTTACAATGGAAAATTAAAAAAAAAAAAACAAAAAACAAAAATGCGACCAGCAGTATTTGTATTGCAATATAAAATCTATCGGGCTGCCTGATAGGTAGTAAAACATCGGACTTTATTTGCACAAGCACTCCGCTATCAATTCGGTTTCAGGCCATTGATTAATGAAACATATCCGTTAACCTCATTTGCAGGGCTGCGAGTGAGGGGTGCGCAAATATCAACACACAATATCTACAGCACAATTTCGCATATTTGCAAAGCACGCAAACGACTTACATGATCTATCCCCTTTGCCCCCCAAACCGAAACTTCTAAATCTCGTATTTTGGGTGCAAAACTATAGTCGCAAGATATAATGCTCGTTTCGCTTTTGTGTTCGTCTGATCCGAGGCAGCATTAAGGTATTTGTTTGCCTGCTGTGGATTTAACCGGCAAGTATTCGAACCGCTCGAACCGAAAATAACGATGGGATCGAGATAAATGTTTACTACCCCCGTCGTGGCCCACACGCAGAACTTAATAGACGAACGTTTTTCGGCAAAGCGCTTGCATACCAAATGCCGTTGTGTGGAGGCGAAATTATTTTCTTTCCGCCCCCTTTGTGTTTTAAAGTGGTTGCCGGTGTCTGCATATTGAGGTTGCGTAAGCTGTGGGGCGGCGGGCGCGGAAGGCGGGGCGGCTGAAATTAACGTTTCTTTCGGAATGTGATGCTCGTCGGAGATGTTGCTTCAGCGGCTGCTGCTGCTGCTGCTGCCGCTTCTGATGCTGCGATGTCTCAAAAGAGAGATGTTACAAATGGAAATGTGCCATTGATAAATAAACGTGGAAATTCTATTCAAGCGAACGGATGAAATATGCTAAATAGCTCGAGTGGTACATTATTGCTTCGATGCTTTATATATACAGCATCCTTTATATGTTTGGAGGTGTATTTGAGCTATGGTATTTTTTGCGTAATATAAGTACCGAGCACTCGTATTTACATAATTTCATCTTATGCATGAATTTGTTTTTTGCTTTTTCCAATGCGCTCGCCCGTCTTGTAGGACGCTATAAAACGAAATTAGGTTTCCATACGTGTGAGGTTTTAAGTGAATTGTTTCGAAAAGTTTCGATTTCTTATCCAGGGTTGAGGAAGAGTAGGGAGGGTAGGGAACAGACGATTATTTTCAATGGTTAAAATATTAAAAAGAAATATTTAAAAAAAAATTTCTATTTCTTAGAGAAAAAAACCATTGCTCTAAGAGGCCCAGAAAGTGTGACAGACTTTATTTTAATAGGATTCCTAGATAACTCGGAAAATGTTCAATCTTACTAAAATTACCGATAAAAATAAATTATTTAATATAAATTATTAAATATAAATGATATTATTGCTGAGTTTAATATGAAGAAAAAGGGATGTCCATTTGGATGCAACGTTAATTTTTTACATCAAAAGATAGATAAATAGTCTACAAATGAATGAAAATTATTGCAAATTTATGATTAGATTATAAAAAATACTACCTCTGCCTCAAATTGTGACTTACATTTCTATTAAAACTTTAAAGATGATAAATAAACTTAATAGCATATAATCATTTCATCTAGAAAAACAGTGCCATATCAAATATTTTAGTAGAAGTTTTTACTCAAAACAAATTTTAAATGTTTGTCATAGTCAGTAAAAAAAGAACAAAAATCAAACTTGAATCAAAATCACATAACTCTAATAGAATTTCATTTTGGAATGATTTAGTAAAAAATTTTTTTTTACAGATTATAACAAACTTTTTAAATTTGTTTTGAGTAAAAACTAGTACTAAAATATTTGATATGGTACTGTCTTCCAAGATGAAATGATTAAAAGCGAATAATCAAATTAATCAAACTGGTGAGGGCTTTATAAGTGGGAAGAAAAAGCAAAAAAGCCCATAAACAGATTACGCTGTGACCAGCGTAATGAAACTTTACAATTCTTACTTTATCATAAAGAAGAGAAAAACACAGGGACCTACGGGACCTGCAACAAAATGCGTATTTTATGAAAATTTTGCACTTATTTAACTATATTGTAAAAAAATATGAAATTTTGAGCAAAATTTTAATTTATTTAAAAACAACAGATCTAAAACAATGTTTGCACAATCAAAGAATGAAACAAAAAACAATAATATTATTGATTTAATCGAATAGTGATGATAACGAGCATAATTGTAAATTGTTTATCAATTACATTTACTTTTAAGCGCCTAGCAGAATCTTATAAAATAAAATTGTTTCATCTTTTGCTGTTTTTTTTTAATTTCTACTATTAACGACCTTTCGGCAGCCACTTCTCATATAAAATATATTACCTACTAATATAAGATAATTTAAATTATCTTGTTAATCTTTCTTCCTCAAATCAGAAGCCATTGAACAACAATTTAATGAAACTAATTCAGAAATAATTTAAGTTAATACTAGTTTATTAATAAACTGTTTCATACCCTTAGTAATAGCAATACATTCATAATAAGCCAAAAACCAAATGTGGAGGTACCGTAGAAGTCATAAATTACATCTCATAATAAATAAATAGTTCAAAATGACAAAAGCAGTAAATAACAATGAATTATATTATATTGTCGCGATCCACGACTATCGAGACCTTCGAATAGTTCCTCAAATTTTACCTTTACTCATGCACATTCCACGACAATATGTAAAGTAATAATTTTCTAGGACTAATATCGTATAACACAATTTTCCCGGCAAATTTTCCCTTTTCGAGATTATTTTGATATTCAGAAATTTGTATTTCAAAACGAAATAATCTTTAAAATTATCCATCAAATAAAATATAATTAATTGGTAAGTTAATAAACCGCTAATGAGAAAAGAGAAAAATTATAACAAATATAGTATTTTTTACACACAATGTAATTTAATATTTCATAAATATACATATTGTAGGCTATTTAAAGAACATTAAATATAAACAAGAAAACAAATGTGATGGATTCCGCCTAGTATTCTAAAATTACACATCAAAACAAGTATTTGAAAATTATAAATATACCCCTAAATAAAATTTGATTACAAGGAAAATAAATATTCTCAAGGGTCAGAAAAAGAAATAATGGATAAAAAATGAAATTAGGAATCGCCGGAGAGCCGACGTAAACGAATTTGCATTGTAATTTTGGGGCGGCGATAAATTCCGAAGAACCAGTATGTAATTAATTAATTTCCCAAGGCGCAGTAAATTATTTTTTGCGGTCGCGTCGTAAACAAAGCCGCCGGCGAGTTAATAATAGATTAGTTATTGTATCGTTAAGGATTCATAAACGGGATATATTGTTGATGGGTCCTGGCGGAGTCCTCCAACATCGCCAAGCCAGTTGTAAATTCTCAAAGCCCAACTGTGTTTACTATAATTAACTCTAAATTACTAATGATACTTTATACCTTTTGCCCTTGTTTTCAATTAACTTTTACACTCATATTTTCTCTCGCTCCCCTTTTGGTATTGTTTTCGCCTTCCGGTACAAATTTTTCCGCTATAATTTCGTTAAAACATTATACGGTAAAGCTGATCCAATAAAATGTAATTCGAAAATGGCTCAAAATTTACCAGAGTGGAAAATTTTTATTAACCAAACCAAAAATGAGGCTATTAATAACAGCTAGGAAGCAAAGTTTTCCATGGAAATATGAAGTAGCGATTTTTGTGGGTATGGAAAATCAATTCGCGTAAAAATAAAAAGCCCCGGGCGCAGGTTGTTAGGGAGTATTAGGGAACAAATCCCGATACGCGCGGAAATGTGAAGGAGGAATGGAGTTTTCCTTCGAGCGATCCGCCTTTCACGTTTGTGCAACTTTCATAGATAAAATAGTATGCGTGTTCTATAAAATAAAGCCGATGGCTCTAAAATTGGAACATTTTAAGCGAAATTTCTCAATTCCGCCGCTCCCGCACAAATCCTTCGATGATTTTCTTTGCCTTTCTTAATTGCCATTTCTCCCCTGGGCTATTCGCCACTTAAGCGAGCTACGAGCACTGGAAAAAAGTAGAACAAAATTCGCCAACGGAAACTATCCCGATTTTTCTTTTCCTTGAATTTTTTTGGTGCACAAAAATATTAGTGTAAGAATTTTTTTTTAATTCTATGCAAGTTAATTATGTTTAATTAATTAACAAACCCATTAACCGTGCCACGAGCTCACGAGTTGAGAAAATAGGAATGGAAACTATCCTGATTTTCCTTCTCGGAGAATTTAATATTTTAGAAATTTTCCTGAACAATTAATTGTATTATTTTAATTTTCTCATACTAATACAATTAACTGAACAATGAAAATAAAGAAAGGTAAAACGAAAATCTACAAAGGAAATCATTCTGATTTATCATTTTCTAGATACATTTAAAAAAAAATATATATTTTGTGAAGAAAACAAAATTTTGGAATGGAAACCTTCCTAATTTTCCATTTCCTATAAATTTTTAGTGCCCAAAAATAAGTAATTTTAATTTAAAAAAAATATATAAATTTTTAAATAAATTAAATGTGTTAATCAATTAGTTAATTAAACCCATTATTCGTCATAAAATGAGAGTCATTTTACTTTATGAAGTGGTTTAAAGTTTATCTTTGGAAATCTTCTGCTCTGGCTACTTGACTATGCAAAAGTTAACATAAAATCACAAAATTCTGAAATTTAACTACATATAATACAATTTTAGTTAAGTTTATTAAACTTTATTGCTTTTTAGTAATTTTCTGAACAGGATGATGCAAATAATTATTTTTGGACATAAAAAGGGGACAGTTACGGATTCAACAATAATCTTAATTGCTATTTATAATAATTTTGTTCTTGTTCAAGATTGGAAAGTGCAATTTTGTAATGAATATTTGTTTTTTTGCAAAAAAGAAAAACCAAAAACCAAAGATCGGATCTGTACAGTGTGCGTACACTGAATGGAAACTTTGCAATCAACTGATAAGATTGCTGGTCTTCAAATACAGTGCAGATCAAAGATTAATAATATAAATTAAAGGGACGCATCTATCTTATCGAGTGATCCATCTAAATCCAGCAGCAACAATGTAAATGCGAGTGGCAAAGGTTCGAAACCGTTCGACAGGATCCAGTCAAAAGACGTAGAATGCCAACTTGATAATCGAGTTAGGATCTTGTTAAAGACGATTTCATTACGTCTTTCTCTTGCGTCTTCTCTCGTCTATTCCACTTGGCGTGTTACGTAACTCTTTGTCGGTTTCGGAGCCAAGTGCAGGTAAACACTCGGCACTCTCTTCACTAAATAAGAAGACACAAGACAAACGACTAAAAACAACATAAGTACCTTAAAAGTTAACTCTTTCGATCTGTATACCCAAACAATAAGTAAGGAAGAAAAGCTAAACGGTTTAGTATTTTCTGCAAATTGCTCTTTTGTTTCTTTCTATTTTTACCATTCGCCTTGATTAACTTTGGAGCGGTTTATTTTCTGCGAATAAGAGAATATGGAGCTATGTTATAGTGGCAACTGTTGCGAGTTTATGTGCGTAGGATTACAGTTGCCACTTTGCAAATTAAAAGAGTTCGCTCGCGGCTTAAAAATACGCTAAAGTAAATATTAAATCTAGTTTTCCGTGGACGACGGAAATTTGCAACTTTTTGTATTTAGTATTAAATTAAGCACTAGCTTTTTGTTTTACAGTTTTAATTTAGCTATTTAAGTTTTGGAGTTTTTTCATATTTGCTTAATAACTTATTACAACCCTTTATTGGGTTTAAATTAACAATTAATTTATAATTGTTTGTTGCAGGTACGTTTGGATTTCTGTAAAAGTTAATTCAACTAATCAAACGTCAGGTAATGCCATCGAAATCGTATTATACATTATTGAATACCGTGTAATTCACGGTATTTTAAATAAAACACCCCAATTTTTATCATATTTTTTCCATAGTAAAAATAAAGTTTGTGAAAAAATAATTTTTCCATCGTGTTTTCTTATTGAAATATATTTCCGGTTATTTTTGAAAACATTTGGAAATCATATCTTTTTCATTTTCAAATTAACAAAATAGCGTCAATTTTCTTTTAACCCATGAAATAGAAATACACATCGACACTAGTTAATAAAGCGCCTAATATTTCCGATTTATTGGCAGAATTTTAAATTTTGTAGTACATCCGACTTTACAGGAAATAACCCAAACATTTTATTTTTAAACGGCATCAAACAATTTTTTTCGGATCTAGAGTCAAGGCTTTGTTCGAAATTGTGCATGTCGTAAATTTTTGAGGTACTCAAAAATTCAATTTTTATATTTGGCTGGGAATGGATTTTAACGTTTACCAGTCACCTTTGATTATGGATAGAAATGTCGGCATATCCCAAATGTCAATTCTAACTGAGTTATTAACGAAAATATGGCAATGAAAAATTAACTTTTTGAACAATTTAATAATTTTAAGCCACTTTTTCAAATGGCACCACTATAGAGTAGCTAGACATCTGTATGGACCTTTTTTAAACGAATCCATTCTAACCGTAGTTGCCATTGTATACTAAAGTGCATAATATGATATCTATGAGTAATGCAAGCTTAACTAAAAAAAATCTTCTCTCATTTAAAGTTTTTAATAAAAATTCCTGTCAAATCAAGTAAACTAAACTATACTTTACTAAAAAGGTTTATAAAAAATACCAATTTGAATAAATTAAATTCTATAGAAAGCTTCTTTATAGGCTGTTTTAAATCACAATTTTGAATTAATTTATTGTTTATAGAAAATCTTCCAAACAGTCTAAGAATTAATTTGAGATAAGAAAAAGTGAAAAGTTTTATTATTTTTATGAAACTGAGTAGCATGTACCATTTATTCTTGTATTCTTTATCGATATTTACGGTATGTGTAATTTCAAAGAAAAATAATTGAATAGTTCCACCCTGTATATTAATAATTTTTTGACCGAAATAAAAAAAATATTAATTAAAGCCTATGGTCAAAATTAGTTAAAAATTAGGACATTAAATTATCTGCATTAAATTATCTGAAATGATGGTGGTGACATGAAGGCGCCGGTCAACTGTATTAAAATTTACTGAAACTTATAAGTGACAATTCTCTCTCTCTATCTTTAAATTAAATTTGTATTTAAACTTGTTCTACAGAGCATAGAATATGCCATAGATACGTCTATACAAAAGTAACAATAATAATAAGTATCAAAAGTAGTAAAATGAATATTATAGTCAATGCTTAAATTATAGATTTTTTTATAAAAAAAAATTTGTTTTTCACCCGAACTGGTTTTTAATATACTTTTTTTTAAATAATTTTATTGTCTTGGTTTTTATTATCTCAAAAAGTAAGACAAATGATTTATGTATTATGCCGTTTATAAAAAGATGTGTCAAGGTTTACTCATTAGTTTAAAATACTCTAATAATCTCTATAATTAATTGGACAATAAAAAAGTTTAAAAAAAATCGGCAGATTTCGACTTAATTGAAGCTAAAATATTTTTTGTTTGTACAATAAACGTAAAATTGGGAAGACGATTAATATCTTAAAATTTAATGTTACTAAGTGTTATATCCATATATTTATTTATATATATAGATATAATGAATTGTATTATAATATATTTGTCAAATTTGAATGAATGAGGATGCGCGAAAGATAAGAAGGATGAGTGTGGATTTTT
>JASKGO010005091.1:0-40813 GCA_030556065.1 Holobus sp. GC000080
TAAAAGTTTTTGTTGATTTTGCAGGTTGGTCTAACCAGTTTGCAAAGAATCGAACGAGGAAATGTGCGCATTCAAAACTGCAGCAACCTCTGTTACCACAAAACTGTGAATTGGAAGAATTTCGGAACCGATCTAGAAGAATATGACAATGGCAGAGGATGCAAAAGCGAGTGCCCAGAACAATGCAAAGGTAATGTTTCAAATACATTTATTCTAAATATAGTTAAAATTATTTCAATATAATGTAATGTAATTAAAACCGATTGAAAATAAATTTCAGTTGGATGTTGGTCTCAGTATAAATGTCAACAGGAAACCTCGATGGACGATATTTGCAAGAAGTTTTTAGATGACGGAAAATGTGTGGATAAATGCGCCGAATCAAAGTAAGTACTGCAGATCCTTGACTTTTGAAAAGAAATTGAAATAAACCATCCACTTTGCAGGATATTGCTATTCGCAAGCAATTACTGTATTACGAAAGAAGAGTGCTTACGCGTGCCGAAAATAAAATCACGCAACTGGTTTGTGTACAATGGCACTTGCACCAACAAATGTCCGCCGCGGCACGAATTCCGGGACAATACGTGCGTTTTTTGCGATAACGATTGCAAGGAGATCTGCACGACGAACAGCGATGACAGCACGAAGATCCTCGTTGTGAACTCTATGTCGACGGCTGAGGCACTGGACGAATGTGTCTACATAAACGGCAGTTTGAGGATTACGGTCGAGGATAATGCGGTTGCCAGAGAGTTGCCGAATCATTTGGGCCAAATCAAGGAAATTTGGGGCCATCTTAAGATTCACAGATCATCAGCCTTAACTTCACTAGAGTTTTTGAAGAATCTACAACTTATCCGAGGTGATCAATTGGAGACCAACAATTCGCTCATTGTGGTCGAAAATCAGAATCTAAATAAACTCTGGGACTGGAATAACTTTACTATGAAAATCGCCAAAGGCACAATTCAGTTTCACTACAATCCGCAACTCTGTCTGTCGGAGATCGAAACGTTGAACGAACGCACCGTCCAAATGGAATTAAGTCCTTCGCTTGTCTCACGCGACTCCAATGGGGACCAAGTACTTTGCAACGAAATTCACTTCGATTTGGAGAAGTCAATTATCAATCCGACCAACGTTACCCTTAATTGGGACCGAATTCGAACGGCCGAACAGGCCACTTACTTTGTTTATTATGTGGAAACGGAACTGTTGGGCGAAACCAACATGTGTTTATCCGGCTGGTCCGTGGTACATACAACCGAAGATACTGTGGATATTTTGAAACTTAAACCCTTTACGAACTATTCTTTTTATATAACCATTAGTGTGGCCGATAAGAAAAATCAATTTCGCACTCAGATTTATAATTTCACCACGCTTTCCGATGATCCTTCGATGCCACTTAATGTCATTGTGTTTCCGCACAATTCGAGCGCTTTAAATTTTACATGGCTACCCCCAAAAGAACCCAGGGGGAAATTACAAAAGTACGTTTTCTCTTATAAGAAACTGCTGGATGACGTGCAAGCACTTAGGAGCCGGAACTTTTGCCAGCATCCTTTGAGTCGTTATGACGATGAAGAAGAAACAAGCACACGAGCACCTCTACGCCCCGTAACTGCAACCCTTAACGATACCTGTAATTGTCCTAATGTAAAGCGGGAAACGTTGCAAAGCTTTAGAGTACAAACCCAATATTTCGAAGAGCTTTTTATAGATTCGTACGGAACGAAGTCGGAGTCGAATAGCAAAAATTATTATGTTTGGCACGCGTCCGACGAAACCGTCAATGAAATTGACCACAAGTTTATCGACGAGTTAAACAAACCGGTGAATAAAACAGAGACTGGTTATCAGGAACATATCGTGGGACCCGATGCCACCGAAACCACCATTGGCGGATTGGACTATTTCAGTACGTATATTTTCTACATGACGGCATGCAACGAAAACAGAACAGAACGGGCGCAGTGCAGTGAAGTTCTCATGGTTTTTAATCGAACTCTAAAGAAAGTGGAAGCCGACAAAATTGTGCATTTCAAATTAGCCTTTCAAAAGAAGGGAGTAGTTCTCAATTGGACCGATCCCATCCGACCGAATTCTGCGCTTTTATCTTACACGGTTGAATGGAAAAGCACCGGTGTAGTTCATTCGACCACTCGAAGATGCATCAATTGGAAGGACTTGTCGCCGGGAGGTTACACATTAGTTTTAGCACCGGGCGATTACAAGGTGCGCGTTCGGGTCAACACTCTAGCCGGCCCCGGAGTATTTACCACATTCCAAAAATTTTTCGTGGCATCTCCTTACGGTTCGAACGATAAGTCATTAGTGATAGGTATCGTGTGCGGATGCATTGCTTTCGTAATGATAGTAGCCGGTGTGGCCTATTACATTCGAAAAAGACGGAAACAAATGTACCTGGACCAGTTTCATCTGATACGAAGAATCAATCCGGAGTACATGGGAATGTCGTACGTAGTCGATGAGTGGGAAATCGACCGACAAAATTTGGAAATAGGCAACTCGGAGTTGGGCAAAGGGACTTTCGGTGTAGTTTATAGTGGTACGATCAAAGACACTCAATTACCTTGTGCCATAAAGACTGTGAATGTAAATGCAACACACGAGGAAAAAATGGAATTCCTCAATGAAGCTTCTGTGATGAAAGCCTTCAATACTGCTCATCACGTGGTAAGGCTTCTGGGGGTTGTTTCTCAGGGACAGTCGCCCCTAGTTGTAATGGAACTCATGGCTTGCGGCGATTTGAAATCGTTTTTGCGTCGATCGCGGGATTCCTCCAAGTCGATCCGCTGCAACGAAATGTTTCGCATGGCTGCCGAAATAGCCGATGGAATGGCCTATTTGGCTGCAAAGAAGTTTGTCCATCGCGATTTGGCGGCGCGCAATTGCATGGTTTCCGGAGACAGCACCGTCAAAATCGGCGATTTCGGAATGGCGCGCGATATTTACGAGACTGACTATTACCGTAAAGAAACCAAAGGACTGTTGCCGGTGCGATGGATGGCTCCTGAGAGTCTGGCGGACGGAGTATTCTCGTCGGACTCCGATGTTTGGAGTTACGGAGTGGTCCTCTGGGAAATGGTCACGCTAGCCGAACAACCGTATCAAGGATTGGCCAACGAACAAGTCTTTCAATTTGTCACGTCGCGAGGATGTTTGAGCAGACCTTCCGAATGCCCAGACCTTCTTTACGAGATTATGGAGAAGTGCTGGAAGTGGCGTCCTATGAATCGGCCACTCTTTATTGATATAGTACAAAAGTTGGAAAATCATGTCGGACAAGGGTTCAGACTTGTTTCCTTTTACCATAGTCGCGAAGGCGAAGAGTACCGACTCAATATTCACGAAAGGCCCAATAATGTCCCGGCTCTGAACCTGGGGGCGAATCAGCCGTTCGCTCTTTTCCACAAATCCGACGAGAATGTCGACTTGTATGGGACGGAAACGAACCATTCAAGTCAGTCCTCTTTCCCAAACCAAAGACACTTATTATCCGACATAATGAACGATAACACGCCAGATAATGACTATTCATCCTATACACATATGACACCATAAAAGTGTTATTACCAACAATAAATTAATAAATAATTAGATAAATCCCAAAGAAGGGTCGGAAACAATATCATTAATTATAACTGAGATACCCAATTCAAATAAACGACTCATTCATATTGAAAAATTAAAATTGAAAAAAAAAACTAAAAACTTTTACCTACCTCCGACCTAAATTTGTATTAACTATATGTGATATATTGTTATAGTCACTAGTTTAACTAATTAACGTTAATCTCCTACCCAGTGGTGCATACCTGATACAAATTAATATAATGTAGGAAATCCTGTTGCACAAAAACAGGTTTCCATTGAGCAACAAATAATTGCTGTTGTTAATGGTAATTGTATTTTTTTACGAAAAAATGAAAAAAGGTTTTTTGTGTATGTGTCAATTATGATACACTGTCCTAAAAAAAAGGTACCTAATTGTTATCGCCACAATGTACAATTAGGACATAAGCAAATGCAAAATTATGGAAAATACAATGTTTATATACAAATTTTCATTTTAAGTTAATTTAAGATACGTTTCTAATGTACAAACGAGTTAATAAAAAAATGCCAAATTACATTTTAATAATACTGTATAGTGTAGAAAGCGTTTTTTGTTATTATTATTATTACTATTATTGTTGTAAGAAAATGTCTTGACATTAATAATGAGGTCTCTTCTATTGAAGGCAACGCAAATATTTTGAAAGTGGAAATATTTAAAGACGCAAACAAAAGTCGATATATTTTCTAAGTGTTGTATGTTTTAATAAATGTTTTCTACAAAACACTTTTCAATTTCATTTCATTCATGTTATTTTTTATCATTTCAGGATATTGACAATTGCATATAAATACTGCAATTATTAAAAAAACATTTAAACATTTTAATAAAGCAGTAGTTTTGTGCCAATTGTCCTTACAAGTAAAACGTTATGCAACGAAATACTTGCTTGAAAAATAAAAAAATGTTTAACTGACAGCAACATACCATTAGTAATAATTACATCATACATTTTTTTAAATAAACAAATACATTTAAAAAATATTTCCATGAAATAAATAGTAAATTGGGATAAAGCCAATAAATCAATATTTATTGGACATAAATAAAATACAGATAAGATAACCTGCTTTAATAAATCGCATATTTGCATATTATTCAATACTATCGATTATATAAATTAATAATAATTGAGACAACACTTGAAAAACGTTAGCTAGGTTAAGGACAATGCCACCAGGATGCAGAATGCATTTATGCAACGTGCAGGATTACTTGTTGCCGGAACAACAACAAATGAAAAAAAAAAAACACTTACCGGAGATAACTGCTGCTCTCGCAACTTGTTTAATACTACTGGCACACGAGGGAATCCAAAGCGTATACAATTTGTTATTCACTTTTACGTAATGTAAAAATATTAGACGAATAAATATGAATACTTTTACTTGTGCACTACCCGCATGCACTCGCACTACTGATCAACTCAAGTGCAGTACTCTCACTGCCGCCTCACGTCCGCGCACTGAGTTGAGCGAGGACGACGCCACCTATTTACAGTTCCCTATGCTGTGTCGTCCTTGCAAGGACCTGCAGCGTTTACAGCATAATAAAATGTGTTTTTCCTTTTAAATTACCAGTATTAGTTGGAATAAAAGTTTAAATGATTTTAAATAAAGGCAATTTTTAGCAGTGGTTTGTTGTTTAAATTAAATATTTATTTGTTGTATTAATTTGAGCAGTTTTCCATTTCGTCCTTGCAGTTTTTCATGCTTTTTGTAATGATTAAGCTTTGTAGTTTGTCCTATTAAACCTAGAAGCCACTACTAAACCACTGAATAATTAAAAATTCGAATATATCGAATAAGTTAAACTTTTCTTTTACAAAAATTTCCTTTTTTCCTTTAAAGGAAAATATTTAATGATTATACATTTATTACATTAGTAGAATGAACACTAATTATTATAAAAATGGACATAATAATAATAATAATAATTAAAACGTATCTTCACATATATTACGACCAGATCTATTTCTTTCCGAATCGGATTCGGATCTACTGCCAACTAATTCACTAACCGTTTCAAGGGGATTCTTTTGTTGCTGGCAATGTGCCATCGCCTCTGCGTGTTCGTGAATTATCCAGAAGGTGTCGTCGTTGTAATCGTCCTGGGAGGATGAAGACGGGGCTGCCGAAACCACGAATCCTTAAACCAAACGCGAGCATTTCAATTAACAATTACTGCCATTAACAAATAATTCCAACTAAGTTATTGCATGCTAAATCCATTCATTTGCAAATAAATAACTAAATACTAAATAAAATTACATTTCGCAACAACGACAACACTGAAAGTGAACAGGAAGAATTTCGTTAGAGATACGCAGAAAACAAGGGACACATCTAAGATAATAATCTAATTGTATCGAAAACGGTGCTAAATGCAAATTAGATGAGTGGATAAAGTAGATTATATTAAATAGGTACCACCAGAGTGGGTGTTATGGGCGCGGGATGTATGCCACGTAGCGTCGTCGCTCCCTTGTCGTAAATTGGCCCGAATGTCGTAACGGCGCCAGGAATTTCTACGTGTTGTTGTTCATGTATCAACCAGTCATTATCGTCTTTATACCAATGCGACGGCTTAACTGGCCGTATAATGTTACTACTGCACATTAACCACCCTGCAAACATTTTCAACTTTCATTTAAACACCTTCGTGCCGCCTCCAATCACCTATTTTCGAATTGGTTTCCTCCAGGTGTCGATACGTTTATTGATTCGACACACTTTGATTACAATTTTATCGGCGCTTGGGATAATTCACTGAATTAATCAAACGCGGGCGGATTGTTTGTTAACTTATTGATAATAATTCGATTGTGTTAAACTGTTAAACACAGAGTTTCCTTGCGAAACTTTCAATTGTTTAGATTAATTTTGAAGCGTATCGATTTGTAAAGTAGTAATCAGTTATTTCGTTTCGTTTTGTATCGCTTTTTGGCATTAAGTGCTTCGAGGGCTTGCGAATATTAATGAAGGCTATCAATACTATAGGGTCAAAATGGAGAAACAAAGGAAATTGCACTGTTTTTTCCTCTTGTAAATATTTTCTTCTTAGTAGTATTATGAAATAAAGATTCCAAATTAATCTATTTTAATGAATTTTAATTAATGCAATAAAAATGCATTATTATTCCAAGGTAATAATTTCTTTTAATTACTATTACTTTTTTAGAAAACGAATAAATAAATGTTTTCTTTTGTTTTTTTTTTTTTTTTGAAAAAAGGTTTTTATCTGGATTTAATTTCCAAAGCCGCTAAACAGAAAATAACATTAGATTAATGGTTAGTTACATGATACGAAGTTGACCGTATTGTTGCAGGGATAATAAAAGACGCTCTCTTTTATTTGCGAAAATAGAGCACTTAATAGTTGCTGGTAGAAAAAGAATCGTCTGATTATTTTCTCTTTTCGCGAGCTTCCCATAAATCTTATCCTTCGGACCAACTTTTATAGATTTCGTTTTGCGCAAAAAGAACAATCATAAAAAAGTGTAGCTAATAATAATAGTTTAATGCGAGCTCATCCGACGATGAAAATACTAAAGAATCCGCCGACGCTCTTAAAAAGGGGAATTTTCTCTTGATTTAAAATGGTGTGCGATTGTGTATAGTATATGTGCGAAGGCTTCGAGCTTTATTGCAAAGCTGTTCTTATTTACTCCCAGCAAAGTTTATATATCTTGGCTCGGTAATTAATCTTCTTTAAAATTTACGAGGAAAATATCTGCTAAGTCAAAAATTTATTTGGCAACTTAAAGCAGCTGATGATCACGGGAAAAAAGGAGAAAATGGGTTTTAAAATGAATATAGATTTATATAGTCAATACGTATTAAGGCCATAGAAGCAATAGGATGAGTAATGGCCATAAATAAATTCATTTTAAAGTGACCGGAAATCGCGCAGTTGTTCGTCCAGTTGTCGCGAATGCCTCCTCCGTTTCAGTGAAATGTTTTGTGGTATTTGTGCATTTCAATCTACCAAATTAATTTAACCTTTGTTAAAAAAAAATTACTAGCTTTATCCCTTATTGCAGTATTTGTTTTTATTTTGCCCCAAAATATGGCAGGCAAATTGATAATACTTCAATAAATTTTGATGAAGCTTATTATAGTTTAATAAATATTTCGCAATTTTGATTCAAATTTCATATTTTTTTCATTATTATTTCACTAGTAAACAATTTACAGAAAATTCGAATTTGGGGGCAGCTTCCTTGATAACATCGTGGATCAATTTTTTTTCCCTTAATTTGTGCTGAAGTGAGAACTTCAAAATATTATTACGCTTTGTCACGAGTGAGTTTCTTGTTTTTTTCGTTTTTTTTTTCTCACATATACACTACTATTTTGATTTATTGAATTTCCTGTAATTTTTTCTTACTGGATTTGTTTTTGACTACTTCTTAAATATTAGATATAGCATTGTTTTCATGATTAGGAAGAATCATCAAAACGTTTAAAAAGTGTCTTTATTTATCTTTGTTAATTAAAGGGTTTTTTTTTTCAAGAAATGAAAACCATAACATAGAAAAGTAGTAATTTGCCAAAATTAGGAGAAATTTGTAAATTTTAAAAATCATAAGTTTGGGTAATTATTTTTTATATCATCTGATAACTTAAACTGTTTTATTTCGTAAAAAGAGTAATACATTCCAGTAAAAAAGAAGGGCCGTTTTATTGAGCGCAAACGATGTAAAACACAAAAGATATCATTAAAATATTCAACAAGGAAACAACGTAGTTAGGTACTTATCTCAAGTGCCAGAAATGAAAAAGTAGAGCATTTTTGTTTCCTCAAAAAAAAAAATAATTTGATTGGTTTCTTACAGAAACAAAGGATAACATTCGAAAATTTGAAAATGCTGCGCAAAATGTAATTATTATAAAACGCTTATTCACTGCGGAACATTTCAGCAAAGCACTTCCGACGTACTCAAATTATTGCGAAAAATAATATTGTGAATTCGTTATCCTTACCTGTCAATGCTCCCGAAACGGATGCGATGGCAATGGTGGCGAAAATAGCAATCAACTGGAAACCCGCTTGCTCCGAAGCGGTCCGCCCCAAATTGTCCCCAGTAGGTACAGGTGATTCCGCCGTGCCATTGAGGGTCGAGGCTCGTGCCGGAAATATTTTCTGGAAGGATTCTTTGTAATCGTCCTCGGTCGCCAAGAACGCCATTAACGCCCCGATAAGTGCCGCCAAAACTGCCGGCATTCCGTGTAAATTATGGACGCCGCATGTGTCGTGTATCCTCAATTTCCTGTCTATCCACGGCTACAATAACAAAAGAAACTTGCTTTTACCCCCTCGCAAATTTTCGGATGAAGAAGAAGAAAAAAAAACACTAAAAATTTATCGCTTGTTCGCCAAAGTTCGCAGCATAATTCTCTTAACAATAAATTTTGATTGCCAGAGTACACATCTCTATGGTTTTTTTTTCTGCCTTTTTATGAATCGTTTGCAAACAATTTAACCACTGATTTATTTTTTCGCATGATTTTTTGATAATTACGCGACCTTCGAAGAACTTTTATTTTATGAAACGGTAATAATTTATTATGCTTTTTATTAAGCTTTTAGCAATTACCATGAATTTTTATTTGGTTTTCGTGAGGTATTTTTATAACGGCTTTTATTTCTTATTTAATATGTAATACAAAAATTACAACAAATTAAAACACACTCAGTGCAATAAATTTCAGTTCCTTTTTTTGTTGTGTTGTCAATTAAGTAGTTTGTAAATAAAACGACAATAAAGAATAAATAAATATAATAAAACTTATTACATAAAAGAGAAAAATGCACTACAAAAGATTTTTTGCTGCAATTACCCGGAAGTCAGTTCAGTGCTCTCGAAAGCAAGAAGCTCAAATTGAGTTCTTAGAAGAAAAATTAATTAAAATATTATAATGAATGCCTTTGTGTCTGAATGCCACTGTTTGCTCCTTCACAGTTGACAGGTCGTAAGATGTCGATTTTGGAAATATATGTAAATAGGGTGTATTTCATCATAAGGAAATTAATTCGTTTGCACATCGAGAGCTTTCATGGCATTATACAGTATACGCTTCGCCATAGATAGAATATTACTTTCAGCGTGATGAGCGCGTGGTAACGGACGTGGAAAAAGCAGCAAGTTTTATTATAAGTTTGCGGAGGAGTGCAAAGGGCGAGCATGAGAGAGAAAGGGAGAGAGAGGTAATTCATATTCTTTGTGAACTTTGAGACGAAATGCAAGAGGAAAAGCAAACGGGTTTCCTTAAAATTTTAATTACGTATTCGGTGACTACACCCGCGCGACGCCCCATCATCGCATACTTTATATGTATGTAAACTCATAGGTAACGGTCGCTGCGATTCCGTTTCCGCCCTTCTTTTATGTCATTCACTCCGACGACCGCAATCTCTATTAATTTCTTCGTCTTCGCTTTTGCTGTATTGGTTATCTCTTTGATATTTGCCTCTCGATATTTAATCAGTCGACTTTACCTGATGCTAAGAGGTGTACTTGATTTATCCTCCGCTTTGGATTTTCGTCGGCTTATATTCCACAAAAGCGGAAAATTAATTAATTATTAATTATTGGCGTCAAATTGCATAGTAATTTTGTAAATGCAAATTGTTTATTGGAATTTAAATAATATTATATTAAAAAATAAATAATTACATTGATGTTTTATAGCGGTTCAATTCGAAGTGCAATAATTGGTTTTTATTTTACGTTCTTTGTGTATTTAAACTCTTTTGGAATAATTTTGTGGAAATTCATCGATTGATTTTTACTCATTTTCTTAATTGTGGTTTGTTTGTTATTAAAATAAATATAAAATTCTTAAAAAATAATTAGTATTTATTGATTAAAAGCATTTTTTTGTTTTACTTATTGCTCTCAAAGAGGCCATCATCTAGAATTCTAGATCACAAAAAAAAAAAAAAAAACAATTTCCTCATTAAAACCAAAAAATTGAATATTTAATCTATTATGAAAAGCTATACACAAAGTTTCTGAATTAAATTTAATTATTTCATTATTTATAGTTTATTTACACCATACTGTTCAATGCAAATCAAATGACAAACTATAGATAGATAATTCAGTTCGGCGAATAACCACTGCCCATTGAATAAATAATGATAAATGAAAATCTACGAAAAGAGCGAAAACAGTGGCGAATAAATTTTCGTTTCGTTACAGAGATTGACAAGTTGGAAATTAAGCCAACCGAAATTTCGTGATTAAACGAGCGGCAAAAGAAAAACAAAACAAAAACAGCAAGCAAGCAAGCAGTATATACTGAGTACACTATAGGTATAGTTAAAACAAGTCGCCGGCATAAATTAAGTGCAATAGGTGGAAATATAAATAAAAGTGATTGACACGTACCGTTAGAAAAGAGTATCCTGCGACTGAAATAATCCCCGCAACGGAACCGACCAACAAAGCACCCCAGGGCTGAACGATCAGATTGGCAGCGGTGCCTATGGCCACTCCACCGGCCAGAGTGGCGTTCTGTATGTGAACCATGTCGAATTTGTGCTCGGGGCTAAATGCAGCCGACATTGCGTATGCCGTCACGCAGCATGAGCATAATGAGAGATACGTGTTAATTATGGCCCTCTGTTGAAGATCGCCATTTTGTTCCGCCGAATTGAAACTCGGCCAGAACATCCACAGGAATATGGTGCCTGCAACCAAATCATCGAATTATCAGATATTAACCATTATGATTTATGGCCTTTTAACGATGCTTAATTAATTCAGAATTCTTAAATAAGATCCAAATTATATTTTATTTTTTTCAACATTAAAATCAAATACTTCTTGTGTATTAAATTATGTAATACATCTCCGTTGTAATTTTGTCTCAAATTTTATGGCATGGAAATTCATATAACTTCAATATGGAAACTTCAAAATTTATTCTGAATTAAAAATTGCATATCTTTTTACATTACTATTTTAAAACTACAAGATAATATAGTTTTGCTCATTTCTTTAAACAAATTATGATTATTATTATGAAACTGGTAAAATTTGTTTTGGGTCCAGACTGCTGCTGAAATATTAGATATGGCATTGTTTTCCTAGTTGAAATGATTAAAACTCTCGAAGCTTTTTTCAATCAAAGATTCCAATAGACATTTATACCGCAATTTAGGACAAAAGAAGTATTTGACTTAAATGTTTCAAAAAATATAATAGAATTTAGGTAAATCAATTATAGTTCCAAAATTCCGAATCCTCAGATATTTTGAAATAATAACCGGTTAAAGCTGGTTTAAAAATCAAACATTAAATTCTAGATTTTTTACCAATAACAGTTTTAAACAAATTATTTATCCAGTCAAACATCCAAACTTCGGGCTACTTTGAATATTTTGTAACATCCTGTGCGTTTTTTTAAAATTATTTTTTTATCGTCAAAAAAGCACTTTTTCTACCAAAAAAATCCTAATTACAGACCATAAAATACAACATTACCAGATTGCATCAAATAAATATATGTAAAATACGAAATTAATTAACGAAAGCACAATTATTGGAAACAATACTTTCATTTTTCCGTACAGGATGTTCAAGAAAGGCCTTAAATTTAGTGATTCAGAATACTTTGGCGTGCGCAAATGAACGGAAAAGTCGTACACGAGTCACGTAGCTAATATAAATTTAGCCGTAGAGATTTCTTATGGCATCGCGAAAGAAGATCTCAGCGACGGCGGCGGCACAAGAAAGGAAAAAAGCAAGCAACCATCCAGCAGAGTAGGAGAGCAAAAAAAAGGAGTCCTTTTCAACCTATATAATATCTTACCGATCATTGCGAATAGATCCGACGTGTAACTAGAACCCTCGAGCGGATTTTCAGTGAGCCGTCCGGTTTTGGCGCTCCTGGCCAGGACGTAACTCACCCCCAGGCCGAAATAAGCCCCGAAAGCGTGGACAAATATCGAATCGCCGGCATCTGTTACCTATAATAATACCAAAAGAATTATTTGCCTTCACGCTACAATGGTCGGCGCAAAAGTTTCTGCACGAAACTCAATTAGAAATCCACAAAACAGCAGGAAGGAAATGGTGAAAGTTATCTTGTTCGTCCCACTGCTATAGGGCGCTTTGATTAGTTTGCCTTCCTGTTATTCCTGCACACAGTATAGACGAATCGAAGTTTGCCGTCAACCGAATGCAAGCTACCCTCAACAAACTGCATTCCCTCCACCCTCTCGCTCTTACTCTCTGTACTTGTACTTTACAATGTAGCATGTATGTACAAAGTGCCCTGTGTGTACTTGAAATGCCACTAATAATTTTCCGGCTATCCTTTCGCCGCACACATTTCTCCCGCAAACTAGCGCAAACCCACACTGCAGCGAAAAAGAGGGTGCAATTGCATGAGCAACACCACCGTATCAGCTACTATACTCTCTGTGGAAGCGGAGTTCAGAGCTCTCGGTTAATTTGTCCTCTGTTGCGAATTGAGAGCGAAGAAATTCGCCACAAACAAGCCCGCTAGCAAGAGAGCATTTTCTCACCTTGAACACTTTATCGCCCAAATAGGAATTGCCACTGAAAATCGCTATTTCTATTATTCCCATAACCACCAGCTGAATGTACGACGTTCGGCCCAGAAGGGCTCCCATTGATATTAAAACCGTTGCCGCTGCCACGTCCGCCCTTAGAAGACTATTCACAAAAAAAAACATTATTAGAAAAACAAAACAAAAATTATGTTTACTTTACCATTTTGGGCATATTATATTTTTCGCTTAAATTAATAAAGGTTGAAAATTAATTTTCAGCTTGAAAATTTTTAGTTTTTGCACTTAATTTTCTTGTATTTTTTTCGACTAAAGGGGTTTTCGAGTTTTATCAAATTATTTTTGCCGAATAAAATGCTTTGTTATGAGAAGAATATATATTTTTTATAAGATAAAATGAAAGCTTTATTTTATTAATAAAGAAGATGATTAATAAATAATTTTTAATGTAGTTTTATGTGGGTTTAACGAAAAGTCGATTATTTCCAAAGTTTTAAGATTAATTTCTTATCTCGTACTCCTAAACAACTTAAGATATTTTTTTTTATAAAAACCAATATATTAATAAAAAAATAAAATCTACACTGGCAAATTAGTTGTTAAACATTTCTTAGATTTTATTCTAAACCCCATCTTTTTATAATTTATTTTAAAAACACTTTTAATTACAGATAAAAAGGTATTTTTCTAGTTTATTAAGTAATTGAAGCCAAAGAAATAATTTAAAAAAAATCTGAAATATTTGTGAAAAATTAAAAACTGGCGAATTCACAATTTTTAATTAAATATAATGAAATTTTTGATTGGTATTTTCAAAGAGGTTAATAGAAGCATTACACAAAGGAAATGGAAGAAAAACTACTATTTTAAAATAAAAAAAAAATATCTAAAACTTTGTTTGCTGTACTTTTTTTTAATCTAAACTTTCTCTCTAATCCCTATATGCAATCTTATTAATTCAATAGTCATTAGTTTTAAAAATTCCTGAAAATCTTTTAAAACTCTTAAAAAATCTTCTAGTGGTTAGTCATGAATTTTAAATTTAGAATAAAATACTTTTGCTTTATTATAGGATTTTGAGAAAACAAGTATTTTTATTTCTTCTTCTAATAAATAAATGAAAATTATAAGGCAACAACTTTTAATATATATATTTTTAACAATTTTAGCTTTAGAAATAAACATTCCTCTGCAAAATTTTCGTTGATATTTTTTAAATATTAAATAAAAAAATCTTTTGTTGTTTATTCGTTTAAAAAATTTAAACATTACATAATAGAATAAATATACAAAAAAATGCGGTGTTGAAAAGTTTAATATTTAACTGGAAAGCAATTAAATCCATTAAAAATAAATAAATAAACTTACCCCACAAGGCTTACTTTAATTTTGCCATTCTCATCCATTCCGTAAAAGCCTTCGCATATTATAGCCCACTGAACTATAAGCGAAGCCAGGAGAAAATTAAAACCGACGGCACTGAATCCATAGCGTTTTAAGAAGGTCATTAAAAAGCCAAAACCAATGAAAATCATTACGTGCACATCCTGGAACACTACAAAATGCATTTAAATTTTATTTTGCACGTTCGAAACCCCACTTTGCTATCCATAAATTATTATTATTCCTAAAAAATATTCACCGTTATTAAATTTAGATATTTTTCACATGCACGACCACAGCATCAGACTTATTTATTTATTATGTGCACGAGAGCAGTTAGTACATTGCGAATTTTTGGGGCTTGTTGTAAATGTCAAATTTGAATTTCAAATTGGTAGCCGCACGTTTTGCATGTATACTTGATACGAAACCGACTAAGCGAATTTTCCACCCGAAAATAACACAAAAAATTACCTAATGCAATAAAACGCGGATATAATTCCGCGCATTATTCGATTTTACTCGGTATATAATGGCAACTTTTATTTTCGCGGCGCGCAAATAACAACGTTAATAAATCGGCGGCAGCGGCGGTGGCGGCGGAGGGGGCGGCCAGAGCGAAGCGCGCGGATTAACACTCTTTCAATAATTAGAAATGTCATCGGTGTGTGCTTGTGCGTTGTCGCAATAATAAAGTATTATATGCGGCATTAATAAAATACCATTTTGGGTAAACAGAGGGACAACAGGATGCGAATAAATAGGAATCGAGCCGGAGCGGGAACAGAATGGACGCAACAATGGATATTAATTCGCGTTCGAGCGCTCATATTTGCATTGACGCCTGTTTCGTAATTACTTTCGATTATTAATTTCCAGGCAAATATTGACCAGTAAGTCAGTTTCTTTATGTAATTGCCCGTGGAAAGCTTTAAACTGCCTCAATTAAGGGTAAATAATTTATTAGCAATGTATAGCGGTGGTCAATGCAAACCCGGCATACTGTCGTCCTTTATTGCAAGTGGACACAAACATAAAAATACCGTTTTTATTCTCAATTTCCTGCCATGAATTATAAATTTAATTGGTTTTTATGTAAATTTGCTCGATTATTTTTAAAAATTTTATTAGCTCTCCGGTCCATTGCTTTATTTGTTTATTATTCATACTGAATGCTTAATTGGCAGTCGCATGAAAAACTACACTGATTTAAAATTTGTTTATTTTTTTGTCAGAATAATTAACCTGAAAGGTATTTTAATTTTTTTTTTAGAGAAAAAAAGTTTTTGTTTTTACAAAAAAAATACTTTGATTGCCCCCTGCTGTATTTTCAAGCAAATTTATTTATTAATTTCGGCATTAGATTCTATAAAAAGAAGTTTTAAATGATGTTTTTGTTTTAAAACCTCAATTAAAAAAAATGGAGAAATTATTACTTTTTGTTGTTGGTAATTTTGCCAGTATAAAAAAAATAATTATTTCGTCTTTTTATTTAATTTTCACCTCTTATTATAATATTATAATTAAATTTTCTCTAAATATAATTAGTTGATTACTTTTGAAACTAAATATTTATGAAAACAAATAAAAATAAGCATAATCTTCTTTGTACTAAAAAAACAAAAGAAAATCCTAGAAGAAGTAAAAAAAAGGATTTTATTTGATTGAATATAGGTGGATTTGGATTTTGCAAAGCGATTTTCAATTGAGGTAAAGTTTGCCCGCATTATAAACGCAGAGAGACTTTAATGTCTTACAAACAACACGCATTCACAGATAACTTTCAACCCCTTGAAAGTTTTGCGCTTTTCTCGGCCCACTGAATAGTATAGTACCTGGTGCACGCCGAAAACTTTGCATTTTCACATTCGATTTACTTATCAGTAAACAATTATCACTATAAATCTATATTAATAATACTCACTTGGATAAATCGCTTTCTCGTAGTCGTCATCGTACTTGGCGAAAATTAAGAACAAAACGACAAGAACCACTTGCAAAGTGAGAAGTATCAGGATGCTGGTGCGTTTCGCGCCCATCCTGCCTGCACCGAGTAACCCTCCGAATGTGGCCATAATCTCGACAGAGCTTTATTCGCCGCCCGCAACCTATTTTTGGAGCACGCAATTATTTACTTGCCAACAATTACTCCCAATAAATGGATGGTAGATTTGAAGGGCCGCCACGAACTGTTCAATTGCGTAATGAATTTATTATTTTTAGCTCGAGTGCAGCCAAACTGGCACTTTGAAGAGCAGCACAAGTGTTTTAAGATGTTCCGCTGCACTGGACAATGGGTGATTGCCTCTGTACTGCTGCTACGCCATGACTGCAAGGACATTTTTTTTCAATGGCTGGCTCTCTGCTTTATAAATGTTGCCGCTTACCATTTAATGCGCAAGTTCTTTTTTCATCGGTGATAATAGATTTCTGATTAAATGTTGCATATAGTTTGTCATATTCGGGTTATTGGCTTTTTTGATATTAATTTTTGTTATTAATTCAAGTTTACCAAAAAATATTTATATGTATGTATGAATGTATTTTTTTGTTGATCAAAATGAAAGACTTTTTTGTCTATCAAAATTGTTTTTTCTTTTATAAGTCAGATAAATAAATGAATAATAAAATAATAGTTTTGTAAAAAAAAATATTCCCTTAGTCTCAAATATATAAAAAAAAAATTATATTGCCCGGGGGTTATTAAAATTATTATTAATAAGGCAAGCAGAATGGTTCAAACTTTTTTTAACCCAAAAAAAAATCAAGTAAAGTTACTAAGTCGCCGAGGGAAACAAAATTAAAAGTATTTTTATTGATATAGTCAAAAAAAATGCATCGAAGTCGGCAAATAGCAATTTTTTTCTATAGTCTAAAATCATCAAAAATATACGTGTTATTTTATATCTTATAATCTTAATTTGTTGCATAAATGGTTTTTTCGATACCTCCACTGATTTAAATTTGTTTACTTACGTTTTACACACGATCTTCAACAAAATCAGTTTTTTTTAGATCTGACAAAAATACTAAGCAATAATTTCAATAAAAAATTACATTTAAATGAATAGTTAAAACTGTTTAATAATTTTGAAGGTTATATCAAACAAAATGATCTCATTTTAGAGCTAATAATTCCTTAAACAAGAGCGATAACTAACGGAAACACTAATTAAACGGTTAAACAATTTTAAATAAAAATTATAAATAAATTTAAATTAAAAATTTTTAATGAAGGCAACAGTTTGAATTTCCCTGAATTTTTCGATCAATAGAATTATCAAAAAAGCATTATAAGTAAGAAAGAACGATAGTTAAAGAGAAATACAACAAATATTTTCAAAAATTAATTATAACTTAAAAAAGTATTAATTAAAGACATTATTGAAGCAATCTGATTTTCAATACTATATTTTGGGACAACAACAAAAATACAGCAATGAATACCAGAGGGACAGAGGAATGTATTGTTATTAATAATTAAATTTTATGCAATAAATTTGTTTAGAAATGAATTTTTATGAATAAAATTTTATCTCGAAGTATATAATGAAAAACCATTTTGTTTTCCTATATAAAGATGCATCTAAAGATAATAACTGTACAAACATAAAATTAAATGTACAGTTTTTTATCTTTTTATTTATCAAACTGATTAATAATAGCAATACATTAATTAATAACCTTTTAGTAAATTATATCTTCATAAAAATGTGCATAACAAATTTTATTACAAATTCAATTAACAATAAAAAAGCAAACAAATGATTTTAAAGCAACCAAAAACAAAACAAAATATAATAATCGAAGAAATTTAGATAGGACAATCTGAAAAGCTAAAACCACTGAAATGGTAAATATTTTATTGCATTTTCAACGAAATTGCTTTGTTTACCGATCTGTAGGTACTACTAACAACAAAATGCTTAGAAGACTTAACAATTGGAAAATTGCTATGGAGGAGTAATGGAGACACGAATATTTTAGAGAAGAGAAATCGAAGGACGGCAAAACAATCACAAAATAAACGTTGGTAGTCGGTAGATAATTGAATTAAAGCTTGGGACTACTAAAGGCATGGTCATTACAGTTAACAGGTTCAACGCAAAGGTATTATAGTTCACTTAGATAAATTCACAAATAATTTTGGTGTTAATTAAATAAGTCACACTTTGTGTAAGTTTTTATGCAGTTTTTACGGTCTCGAAAGTTATGACCAGCAGACAACGTGACAAAATTAAATACTTTTTACTTATTAAATATTTACACCAAGTTTGCATCGTTGAAACTTAGCAGAAAATTAATCAAATGAATGTTTAAGCAAAATGCAGTAGAGAGACAAAAAGTTTAAAAAGGGTAAGTAGTTAAATTACCGTTAAATCACATTTTTTAAATAAATTTAGAGCAAAAAAGAAGATATTTTGAAGGATTTTTATTTTGATTATTGAATTGTAATGATAATTGTTTAAGGAATGATAATAATAATTAAATTTAAAATTGGGGCAAAATTTAGATTACACCTCATGAATCATCGTATCGTATTTGCAGTGCAGAAGTGTCAGAAGGAAATTCGTATGGCTGTTCGTTTAGGTGTAGGGTCGGAATGCGAATGTCCCTCTGGAACATTATTTGCATTTCTCTGCGTCCGAACTGGCAGCACCACCTCTATGATAACTCACCTGCATAAACATTGGATTAATTCGCATGCGATATTGTTTGTTCCAGGGAGCGAGCGAGCGAGCGATATTATTTCGCAACCGCCGATCGATCGGCAACGCTAATTAAATCCATAATAGTCGGATGAAACTAAACAAATAGATGTTCACTAATTGCACATGCAGCGCCGATAATGTCGCGATCTATACATACGTGAAGCGATGTCGTCTGCTCTCCTTTATCCATTGCAGCTCGTACTCCATACCTACAATTACCCGGGGTTCTATCGTTTTTTAGTTTGTTTTTTTTTTTATTGAAAATAAATGAATTGGAAAAAAAATTGTATTGCTAAACTTTTAGTAAAAATTTCTAAAGAAAAACAACGTTAAAAACTTATTGGAAACTGTTTATTTAAATTGAAATTGTCGTCAAAGAGATAAGGGGCGTATTTGCAAACTACGTAAAATGAGTTTATGATGATCATTTTTTATCGCTGCTTCCGCTCGAGTGAGCTTTCAGTAAAACAAATTCAGTTTCCTTGCAGCTTCAGTAATATTTATTTGTGTATTAGTCTACTTAATACCATTGTAACTTATGTCCCGAGAATAATACATAAAGAAAATTCCGCTCATTTCTTGCTTGCCGACGAGAAGAAGAAGAAAAAATAATAATAATGAAACATTCTTCCACTAGCATTTCCATTGCGCAATTTGTCAGAGACGAGGAAAACTTACAGGAGATGTAGTTCTTGCTGCACAGTTCCGTTCGGTTTATCATCGAGGTCCGAATGATTTAGAAAAATGTTCCGGACTATTTTCAATTGCAGCATTCTTCTCGGAAACGTGTTATCATTTAAAACACTTCTAACTAAGTGTGGCATATTTGTTTCTCCGCATTTTTCTCTTTCTTTTTACATCCTATAACCACGCTTCTTTCTTCCGGTAGTGTTGTAATTTGTTATTTTGTCTAATTAGCAGAAGTTCGTGACTTAAATACTGTAATACTTATTGATTTATTTCACTTCTGCATTTGATATTACTAAAAATAATATATATTTTTTTAATATATCTAAGTTTTATAATTTATTGTTATGAGAAAAAAAAAGGATTTTTATTATTTCAATTAAAAGCCAACAATTAATAGACTGATTAATAATTTAATATTAAAATAAATCTGGGGAATTAATTCCTTTAAAATTGGTTACTCTATTTATTAAAAAAAATATTTTAATTTAATTTTTTTATTATAATTGAAAATATCCTGAATCTGAAAGATATACCCTGTGACTAAAAAAATATTTTTTATTAATTTTTTATTGTAATTAAAACGATCCTGAAAAAAAAATTATGGATTAAAAAATTATTAAAGTTTGCTGAAGTGTCGTACTTTAAAATATCTGTTAATTAAAAATTCTTTAAGCAGTTTATAAGTTTTCATAAACCAATTATAATAATCTAATCTATTTTTCTTTTTAATAATTTATAGTACTTTCGTTTAATTTAATCACAATTATGTTTTAAGAAATAAATTAATTTAAATGAATATTTCATCGGTTAATTAATTAAATATCAGTTTTAAAATTTCAGAAATAATTTATTTAAAATGGATTAACCTGCACAGTAAAAAATAATTTCATTAGAAAATTAAAAAGATTCAGAAAGAGAATAATACACCTTGTATTAAATATTGATTAAAAAAATGTTAAAGTTAGTAGAAGTTTTAATTAATCACTTAAAAATGTTTTCTTATAGTATAATTAGATTAGAAAATACTTTAAGCAGTTTAATAACTAGTTATATCTGTAATCCAATTATAATAATTAATTTTGTACAATAATTTAGCATACTTGTAATTAATTTTATAAAAAAAAAAAAAATTTAAGGAATCAAATAATTATAAAAAAAAAGTGAAACTGTTTTAATATCATTTTATTATTAACATTTAAGAATATCGATATAATAATTATATCCAATCAATTGCTTAAATATAAACAAAAGTTTTAGTTTGATGAAATTGTTACAATATTATAGTATATGTAAATCGAGTAGTTAATTAATGAGTGAGTGAGTGTCAATAATAATTAAAATTTACTTTCAATAATCTTGAGTGCCGATAAATTTCGCATTACACATCATCATCAATCATACATACATCAATGATTTCATTAAAAAATACACTTATTTTCTATATATTTTATTCATATAATAATTTATGCACTTAAGTAGAGTATAGTATGTACATTTATAAATATTGTTAATTATCTCTGGTGATAATTTTGTCGTCTTCCGTAAATTACGTTATCATAATAATAATAGTTTATTTTTTAATTGAAAAATCTTGTGAATATTTACGTGGACATTCAGTAACAAAGAAAATTTAGTCGAAAAGTTCAGTAATCATATGTACAAAGAACGCAAGATGATTTGAAAAATAGACAATCTTAATTCGAGAAACCACCTCTCATTTATACTAACTAGAAATTTATTTTAAAAAATTGCTCACTTATGCAGCTTATGTGGTGAATTTACAGCCATAGAATATTTGAAAAATAATCCGTTACATTATTATAATATGCAGATTTTTTTTCGAGAAATCAAAAATCAAAAATGACAAAACACATTAATAGTGCAATATATAAGAAATCAGTATACGTCTATTGAAAAACATTTATTTACATCGATGATATCATATTGATTGCAAAATTTCAATTAAGAATTGAAATATCGAACTGAAACATTGGTAGGAAAGTTTTAAATACCGCGAAAAGTGTCGGGAAATAATTAATTACTTTCAAATGGATCGGATGGAATTTTATTGCGGCAAAACTCTTTTCGTCACCTGCCAAACAATTAATTAATCAATAAACGTTGCCTGAAGTAGATTTCCGTCTCTTTCATTATTTCATTAGCAAATTCCAATCCATGAAGGGTTCGTCTCATTAATCATTAATAGCTGTTACTCTTAGTGAATCATTGATAGTGCTAACCTGGTGAATTTACGTGAATCCCACGAAGAGGATGGTGCTCAGCAGCATTAGGGCAAAGTGCAGAAATCTCGCGTACGGCCAATCCGCAGAAGAGCTCGAGTTTATTTCGGCATAGGATGGAGTGTTCAGGTTCTTTCTGAGCGTCTCCTCGGTCGGAATCTCCTTCTGCGGACACGGCAGCTCGTTGAGCGGTATCTGAAACAGGTGTCGCATCGTCGGATCCGGTGTTTGCGTCACGTACTTGTTGTTGTTGTTCTGATTCGAACTGCTGCTGTCCTGCTGATGGTCGTAATTGTAGTCGTTGGCGTCGAAGGTCGCGTCGAAGTCGTCTTCGGGAAAGGTGTTGTCGTTGATGTTGTGGGAGGCTTTCGGCTTGTTGGCTGCATGCAGCGGACCGTGAGCGCTGTTTTCTGGCTCCCAATAGCAAACCAATTCGTCCAGTACGCTGCGAATACCTTCGCTCCTCGTCTCGTTATGTAAATTGTGCATCCAAGCCAGACGACAGTCGCATATGAATCTATTATCTGGAACAATAATTTTGCATTTACGGAATTTGTTTTGGTAAAGTTAATGCAGATTTCGGTTTAAATCAACATTCTATTTTTGTTAAATAAAATATTATAATTTATTGCTTAAAAAACCAGGTGGTTATACTAGGTTTTCGATGTAAAATATATAAAACAAAGTTTAGTGGAATTACTTTTTGTAATTAATATTTCTAAATCTAATTTCCTAAAAAATGTTCTTTCATTTGATATATCTCAATTAAATGGGTGAAACTAAAGGATTCTTAAAAAAATTATGTGAAAATTTTGCTATTGGAAAAAAATAGCTTGGAAACACGATTAGCAAATAATTAAAATTGAATACTATAATTTTAAATTATTTTTTTTTCACTGATATGTATAAGCAGGTGAAGAAAAAAAAAACGAATTATTTTAAATAGTTCCCCAACTAATGGACCACCCTGCATTTAAATTAAGACTTTATAAAATTTAATATAAAACTGTGCCATAAATAAAACTTTTTATAATTTGCTTTATTATTTTTTTAAAGTAATTTAACGTTTATATTGTTTAAGAGACCATTAAAAAGGTAATTATCGTATGTCGCATAAAATTAAAAAAAGTTTTTCTTCCAGCTTAATGAAAAGCAATTAAATTTTGTGTTTTTAATAAAATTATTAAAATACGCATAACCATTTTATGTGATTTAAAAACTACTAAAACTTAAAAATTAAGAAAAATATAAATAAAATCTAACTTTTTAACAAATAATAAAAAAGCACATTAACAGTAACAGGATGTGAAGGCGCCGGGTGTTTTAAAAATTATTATTATTAAATTGCTCAAAAAAGGAATTAATGAAAATAAAATAAAATTATAACATAAATACAATAGTTTATAATTTAAGTTGGTTTAAAAAGTGAAGGGGCCGATAATAGAATGTAAAAAACAAAATCAAATCGTCAGTGTAATTGCCAAAAAAAAAAACACTCATAAATTCCAAAATTTATTACAATCAACTTACATTCATTACATTAAAACATAAAATCATAGGAATAAAAAAATTATCAATTTGCTAATCTCAATTTAAAATTAAAATAAAAGGAAAATAATTTAATTGAAATGAATTTAAAAGCGAAAGCGAAACGACAAATTAAGAAGTCATATTAATCAGTACCATAAATTATCAAATTAATCAAATAAAAAAAATGTTTTCAATAAAAACGAATGAAAAAAATAAAGCATCTGTACGGCTTCATTTAATAAAACATGGCAGTTGGATGTGCAGGCGCCGGTAAATTTTAAAATAAAATCGTTAAAAGAAGAAAAACAAAACAGCATTAACCAAATTTAAAACCATATTCTAATTAATTATAATCGTAAAAGGGTTTCTATCGGTAGCCTGTAAAAAGCCACCCATATGCACAGACACATGCATACACGTAATAAATAATTATATTAATGTCATGAGGGTACATTAGGGAAATTCCGACAAACAATACTTTTAATTAGCCTAATGTGTCTCGTCATTCACGCTTCGCCCTTTGTGCGAGCTCACGGCTTACCCCAAACTCTAAACCGCCACCCCCTGCGCCCCCGCACCTAATAATACGCAGTCACTTAATGAACTCAATATGTTGAGCGCTCTGTCAATATCACAAAACACACTTGCAAATTCACTGCAGAATAGAGATTTTCTGGAAAATTTTAAAATGCATATTATTGGACATATTAAAAAGCAAAATTATGAATTTATACAATTGAGATGCAGTTTCGATATGAATAAATAGTTTTATTTAGGTATAATGGCAATCGAATAAATTCAAACAGAATATAAATCGTTTATAATTAAGTGAATGAAGTAATTCGCTGCGCACATAAACGGGATTGAATTCGGCGTAAGCGCAAATAAATAATTTATACTATATGCACTTGTGTATGCATTTGTAAACATTTATTGTTCTGTGCATATATTTCATTTATGAAAATCGAATTCCAGGTGCGTTTTTGTTACGAATCGCTCTCCGAAATTGAAAATGGTTGCTCGATGCGTAAAACATCGTTCGGCTATTCACTTTCCAATAGATTTTAAATGCAATAATGTGCAGTTGATATTGAACGTATCGTGCAATTCGAAGGGCACCGCGCCCGTAATTATATGATGCGATTTTTTTTGCGCGCCACAATAAAACCCTTTGTTGAACTTTGCGAAATACTGCTACACAGTGTTTTTAGTTTTTTGTTTCGTCATTTTCAATTTGGTGTTGTTTTTACTGTACTTTTATGTACTACTCAAAACTGTATATATACCTGTTGGTAATTGCTTATTGTTTTTCATCATTATTAAAGACTTTTTTATGATTTTCTACCCTTTAAAGAAATATTTTTTTTTTAATTTTTGATAGCTAATGTTTATATTTTACAAATATAAGTTTCATATAATATTCTGCTTAGAATATTTTGTGGAAAATCCTCAAAAGTAAGTTGTACAGGATACAGATACACAAAGAAAACAGAAAAGAAAAGCAAAGGTTACGGCTTTCTGCTCGTCTCGTATATAAAGTCTAAAAATATAAGAAAGGATTAGCGAAAAACGTGAACGTGAATGCGTTTAGTATACATTGGAATAGTTTCTTTATAGTTTTCTTTCGGTAGAGTGCAGTTTGAAAAATATAAAAGCCGTCAACCCTTAAGCGAAGCTCGTGCAACGTATGAGTGACAAATGATTTTGTTCGACAGAGAATTCTTTTCCGTACTTTTTCCTATGAAAAATATTACAAAATTGTTCAGAGGTTCAAGACGAAAACGGGAAAAGAATAAAATAAAATAGAAGAAAAAAGCAGAGGCGGTAAGAGAGCGTATTTTTCACATGGATTTCCCAATGTTTGGTTTGAAGGGGGTTGCGTACATGCATCGGATCGCAGAGTGACCTGCTTTCCGCTGTAAGTGGTGCCATTACACACAGGACTAAATATGCAGACAGGGAGAAAGAGCAATTAACCGCAACTTTGTTTGTCGTCCCACTACTGCTCTAAATGTGTGCTCTAATGGACTAACCGACAAAAACATTAGCAATAAAATGAAAAATTCATTCCGCCTTAATTACTCTTTTGTTTCTGCAATTTTAATTAGGTCGGCCCTTTTCGTTTCATCAGCAATAATTACCCTCGATCCTACGAAATGAACAAACTCTCCAAATATGTGTGTTCCTTTATACAAAACAATTTAAAAAAAAGAGTATCGTTTTCGGCTTTGAAATAAAACTAGCAGTATAGTGGTGCTTGTAGTAAACGAGCAAGCTTGGTGAGTGAATCGAAATGTTCCCCAAGGCATTGCCTGTGTTTACTGTACAACTCTAATCCTCGCCAGGACTAATGCCAATTAGTGATCCTCCACAGAGAAAAAGATGCGCCGCGCACCAGTCGGAAATTCATTTTTCCATTTGCCCTACAACTCTACAAGCTTCGTGCAAGTGTTACAGATGAATTGAAAGAGATCTTATCGTGATTTTATTATTTTAATGTGCATACCTGAAATTTCATTACCTCTCTCGCGCTTTTTAATATTACCACCCGTCTGTTTATTGTTTTTTAAAGCCGCCGTCGTTTTCTTCGCATAATTTTAACGGCCTTTTATCGTTTCGCGCGCGCTGGAAAAACGATGAAATATCGCCGGCCGCAGTAAAGTACATTCAGGAATTAGAATTATTTACGTTTGCGTGCCCCAAAGTCATCATTCTTAATAATGTTCCAACAACTACTTTTTCCTTAACCTTTTTGTTTTTAAGTATTGCCACCGTAACGTTCGTTTTATTAATTGTATCGCTTATTTGCTCTTTCCAAATACGCAGTTTATTAATAGACTTACAGTATTTACGGCGTTTTAAGTCTTTTAATTAGAAAAAGTGCCAGCAGAAATGAAAAACACCCTTTTTAGAAAATAATTAATTGGCAAAGGGTCGCAAAGCCTATTAAAAATGCCACGGTTTTTTGCCCTTCCGAAAATGTTTTTAAACAAAAAAAAAAACATAAGCAAAGCCCATATTAAGATGCACTAAGAGAATATACAGGGGCACTCAGAAGTTTTATATTAATTTTGTACTAATAAAATTAAGTATTTTATTTATTATTTAGAGAAATCCGCATTTTCTCTAGAAAAAGAAATGTATTTTTAGGCATAATAAATAAAGCAAAGGAAATTTGTGCCTTTTTTCTTCATTAAAATAATATCGCTATTATTTTTCATAAATTAATATTTTTTTAACTAAAACAAATGTATATGAATTCCTACAACCGCTAGAAAACTTTTCTCTCATATTTTAAAGCTGAAGACATATGATTCGAAAGCTTACATTTAGCTTTCTTTAGTGATCGTTTTTGTGAAAACTCTTCGAAGCGAAAAATCTTTCTATATAGTACAATATAATAATAATAATAAAAAAGAAACCTAAAAGCCCAACAGAACGTGAATTTGATAAATTTGTTTGTTTGAAAATGGAGTCCCCAGTCGAAAATTGAAAGTGTGGCAGAGGACAAAAGTAAGAAAAATTAGCCACGGTACGAAAGTGGAAATGTATTAATGTCTCCCGGGTTCTATTATTATTATTTTATTATGACACACCGGAAATGATATATAGGATGCGTGTGTACGTGTGTGTTAATATATATATATATGAATATGTGTGTGCGTATTCGCAAATGTGCAAGTGAGCGTCGAAGGCCCAGCAGTGTGTCGTGGCGGCGTATTATAAAGATAGAAGAAGAGAGCGGCTACCCTCGGAGGTGGTGACAGTCGCACGCAAGGGGACTAGCCAGTGGCGGCGGCGTTGTTGCGACCACAAATCAATTTATATTTCTTATTAAAGCAGCTATGTCAAAAGCAGTGGTGCAACGGCGGTTTGCCGCTATTCATCATTAATGGAGTACACAAAACAAGGGTGCACTCGTATGTGTGCTGTGTGCCGTGCGCTTCGGACGCTCGATTCAGTCCATTTACTCGCATCGTATACCGAACAAACGCACTGCGAAATGGAATAAATGCTTATTATCGAATCAACACTCAAGAGTTGCAGCGATATGATTGCCGGCCGTATACTTCTTCGGTGTTTGCGGCCATTAATTGTCGCTGTCCAATGGCATTTGTCAAGTCAAAAACACTGTTACATACATATTTCAAAGGTATCACTTGCATTATTCCCCATTTTTTTGGAGAAAATGTTAATGTTAAGGGTTCGATTTGTTATAAATCAAGTATTAATTCATTTTTCTGATTGTTAAAAGAATGTTTTTATTTTTAAATTTATTATTTAAATTAAAAGTTAATAAATAGAAATCAGGATATGGAATAAATGTCATCTTATTTAAATGTTGTAATGAAAAGTTAATTTTCATTTGTTTTCTGTAAAGGTACCAGACAATAACGTAATAAAAAATAATGTTTTTATAAATAAAAAAAAAACTAACCAAAATGTAATATCAGTATAGTTTTTTTTTTTTAATAAAAATGCTGTAAGTGGAAGTGAAAGCGCCGTCAGATTTTATAAAATTGAAAAAAATCTAATTTCAAATTATATTCTAGTTAACTTTATTCGCAATAAAATTTTAAATTCTATTTATTTATTAAATAAAAATTATACCCGTTTAATTCAATTCGATTCAATTCAATCATCACACTTTTTTAATTATAAATAATAAACAATTATAATGAAATAAAAATAAAATGTTACTAACAATTATGAAGGAGCTGGTCAACTCTTAAAAATCAAGTTAAAAGTTATTACAATTAATCAATCTTCTAATAAATAATAATTATTAGATGATTATTAAGATTATAAGGAAGATGATAAATAAATCTTTAAAAGACGTTCGATTATAAATTTAAAAAAAAATTTTTTTTCTTTCGCTGTAGGATAAAACAAAATTATTACTAACATCTCACATCTTAACATTAATAAAACATGGTAGCTTGGAAGTGAAGGCACTAGGCAGCTTATTAAAATAACTAACTTTTTTTATTATTTTATAAAATGAATTATAGAATTCAAATAAAATTTTATAATATTTTAAATACCGATTCAACAATTGAAACCAAAACATTTTAATATTAAATTTAAAAATAAGTAATAAAAAATTGGTAATAATTATTATCATAACCAAATGTTAATAATTTTTGGTTGAATAACAAATTGTTATTGTCATTGCGCTGTTAAAAAAGGCAATAACAAAACACGAATTTTGAGCAAACATATCTCTTACCATTATAGGCTATTGTTTAACGCAATTAAAGAGAGAATGAAATCTCAAGCAGGACAACTGGTGAAATTACAACTTTGCTCCCATAACTTCTCCATGCAATCTAACAATAACAGACTGAAAATTGCTTATCAAATTTTACCGTTGAGCAGTAATCTGTATTTTAACTAGATGCTTCAATAACAAACAATAACAACAGTAACAGTTATTATAATACTCATAAATCGATATGGCAAAAGACGTATAATTTAACGAGAAACTATACCAAAGTATAATTGCCAAATGTAATCTCTCAATTACTATTCCAAATCTGTCGATTTAATTTTCGCATTTTAATTGAAACTAGTTGCACACGCAATTAAGCCAATAACTACCAACAAGTTTCACGGATCTAGTTTTGTCAACCGCTTCGGCCGGTTTAATAATAATTACTTTTACAGTGCTACTTCCAGAATTCCATTGGCCCGAATTTCCATTACTTTCAATTACAATGGTTCCTGCTTATGCAAATTAAATTGAAGATTTTGTAAATATAAATTTCCAACTTTTGATTTTTAACATTTTAAAGAATTACAAAATTGTTAAAAAATAAAATTCAGGGAAAAAGAGAAATTAATGGAGATCGATAAAGGTGAGTAACTTATCATTAGTCCCGATAAGTAGCCATTAGTGTTGCCATAATGATTAAGGGCTCTTTATATTGATGTATTTGCATGCTTAGCAGGTGAAGTGATAAATTACGTTGACCATTCAATTCGTCCCGATGTCAAATCGATCTATTTAGTTGTAGTGCTTGCCGAACTATTAGATTCCACTGAATTCGGATTGAAACCGAAATGGCCAATTTGGCCCTTCTGCCCTCACACAGATTATCCGCCGTGAATACTTCAAATCAATGTTTGGCAAATAGTAATTACTTACATCGCTTTAAGTAATGCGCAAAATACGGTATGAAATATCCGAAAGTTGTCCGTCTTGATTTTTCAGTGTCCGTCGACGTTAAAAGTCGAGCCGAATTGGGCGTAACTTATCGATAAATCATTTCCAGTGCGATGAAAACAAGATTTACGTTTCTGCTTTACTTACCGGATTTTTCCTAATAATAAAAGCATTATGACCTCATCTATCTTTCGCGCACCCCCTTTCGACACTGTTGCACCGCCGAGAGTTTTGTGCGCCAGAACGAGAGGGTCGCAGAGCCGAGGCAGAATCCGCTAAACGATTTTTATATTAACACGCGTGCAGAGCGGATCAGGCGGGGCCACAGACAACAATTTCCGCGGCGGCGGAGGATTCGCAACCCCCAACTTGCCTCAATAATTAACGTCCCAATGATGATGTCATCAGGAGGGCGACACGCCCTACATTTCCCGATTTACGCCGCCGTCTACGTGCTAATAATGCAGGCACATGCTGCTCGCTTCTTTCTCCCAAAATAGTAGATGCTTTATTACGCTATTCTAATCAATCAGCGATCTAATATTGATCTGCCGGTATAGCGGGCACAAATTAATGCAAACTGTATTGCAGATTCAATTGCTGTTGCAAATTGTTACTGTCAATAGAACATTGCTGTTGTTGTTGTGTTTATGCTAATTGGATTTCCTTAGAAATTATCAACTTATTAATAATTTAGTATTTTGATGCTTTTAATAATATCTTTTTATTAAATTTTTAGTAAATTGAGTTACTGCTTCTAAATGACTTCGCTTTCATTTATAAATTAAATTAAAGCTTTTGAAAATTTGCTTCTACGCAGGAAATTTAATTATTTTGCTTTTCTTCATTTTGTAATATCAATTGATTATTTGTTTTCACTTAACAAAAAAAGGCATCGGATTTAAAGAATTTAATTTTTTTTGCAAAATTATTTACTTTTATTAAACGAAAAAAAAAATGGTTGCAGTTAAATTAAAAGAAATTTGTTACGATGCACATACTCGTATAATTTAAATAAGGATTGCGAGTTGCGAGAGTAAAGTGAAAAATTCGATTAAGAACAGTCAATAAAAGGTCGTCTGGCGTTTTCGTTTTAATTTAAAGTTGAAAAGATTTGCTCATTTAAACAGCAATCATCGTTTTAGAGTACTTTCCATGCTAATTTAGTGTTTAATTAAAGAAACTTTCCCAGTCCATTGACTTGCAGGGACGCAGTAAAAAGCTGCATTTTAATAACAAAAAAGGAATAAGCACTGGCGCAAAACTACTTGCGAGTTACATATTCTCTGCAGCGTAAAATTTTCAATAAATTTACTTGATGTAAGGTAATAATAGTAATCTAATAGGTAGGTCAGAAGCAATTAGTTTCTCCTGACGTTTTATTACATCCGTTGAACGTTGCGCCGGCCATTTCTAATCTTATCGTGCAAATATAACATACTGTGTCGTGTTTAGTTCATTCGGTGACATTTATTGAGACAGCGAAAAGGAACGCCAGCAACACGCAAACACCGCTCGACCGAAACTGTATAGTTATCTTCAACAATATTGATGAAGTCGTTTCCGGTCGTTGAGAAACAGTTATTACTTGTACACGCTCTCAATGAGTGCGTTTTTCGGTTCCTCTATTAAACGCTAAATTATTATTATCGTTGTTTCCCAGGTTTAAAAACATTCATTGCGGAATCCCGAGGGTGAAATCCAATAGAACCGACAGGCAATAATCTAAAGCAACTACATGGAGTAACGAAGTTTCAATAACTTTCCAGGCTTTATTTTCATTTAATAAGTGAAACTTAAAGTCAGAGACAACATTAGAAGTTTTATTTTATTTTAAATGTTAAAATCATGAAACGAAGGCATTTGCATTTAATACCTGGAGCTATTAAGTTCTTTTGCAAAAGTAATGTATTGGAAGCGTCTTCTGTCTTTAATAGCAAAACTATTTATTATTGACTTCCAGAAACAGGAAAAGCTTTTAAAATGCATGTTTTTCGAATAACAATGATAAATAAAGGAAAAATACAAAATGCTTTTAGCTCTGAAAATGATAAAGCTTACCATTACTGACTGTTTACAGCAGAAGTTACTTTTTTTATAATAATATTTTCAGGTTTTTGCTTTTATAGAGATTTGTTTTTTTATTAATTAAGGCAACCAAAGTATTATCTAATTTCATTGAAATTGTTTTTGATGATAAATGCAATAAAAATATTTTCAGATACTATCTTCTTAATTGTTTTTTTTTGTAGATCATAGCTATCAAAACATTTCTTTCGACAGTTTTATAGGCAAGAGGAAATAATATTTAAAATTTAATAATGTTAATTAAGCTTAAAAATAAGCCATTAATTATTATTGATTATAAAAAATGTTACGAATAAATTCAAAATAGTTTAAAATTCTAATTAGTAAAAATCTTAATATCACCATATTAAATAAGAAAAAAATATTTTTCGAAAAGAAGACACAACTTAAACTTGAATATAATCAAATAAAAGCAGAAACGTTTTATTAAAATATAAGAGTAATCAACAAATAAATTAATTGAACTAAATAAATGGGAAAGTTGGCTGTGGCAATAAAACAATTAAATTGTTTTAATAAATGAAAAGAAATTAAGGAAGCCCAACATAAACGCGTTTGCGATAACTTTGCGTCGTTTGGGGAAGCGTTATATAGTGTGGAATGGGTCGAAACAATATGGAGGCGGCAGCGGCGGCGGCGGCGGCGCCAAAAGAGGTGTTATCAATTAGAAAGTTTAGCGCGTTTATATAATAATAAATCTTCGGATTGCAGGGAGACGTTTTAGCGATACACACGGAACACTTTTCGAAGTTCCCTTCGAGAGCCGCACACAGCCAAACAATAGACAATATACGTTCGGCCGCCGTTCGGTGACGGCAGGCCATTTCTTCGAGTAATTAGCAGTCATCTAGATTCCTGTGCTGGCCGCCGCCCGGAAACGTCCCCCCTAGCGCACACTCGCCCCTCATGAATCATGAATAGTGCAAATTGCCAATTAGATACCGCTCGCTCTGTACACAACATCTAACGGACTTGTATGTAAATTAAATTTACTAAACTATAGAAAATTATTAATTGCCTAAATTAAATGTCCTCATATAATAATAAACAGGGAATGCAAGTGCAATAAATTAAATAATTCTAAACGTTGTACTTAAATTTATTGGGCAATTTTCGTATTTTATATGGACAACTTTTGGATAAATTTGGTGAGCGAATTTAATTTTAATTCATCGGGGCGTTTTTAATTTTTGTTAAACAGATAACGTAATGTGACGGCAATGTACAGTTTCTAAAAGGGTCGGTTTTTTTGTTTATGTGCAATTGTCGGGCATTTAAATTCGCATTTTACGTGCCTCTGTATATGTATATATTTTTTCAGGCTGTCAGGATTTTTGATGTTTTATATTCTCGCGCTATGCGGTCGAAATAATAGAATTATCTTTATGGTTCGTTAAGGGTGTTTTATAAGGTGTAATATCTTACGTTTCATTGCGTCGCCCACTTGCGCTCTGCGAACGCTTTTCCCTTGAATATTTCAGCGAAAATACGCAGAATGCTTGAATGAGTAGTAAATGAATAGAATTTAATGGCCTCGGTTGGGCAATCCAATAATAATTTCCAGAAATTTTATTGCCTTATTAAAAAAAAAAATATATAAAAATACAAAAAACTTGCCACTAGAAATTTTATATATCAATAAAATTAACAATTAAACAATAGTTTTATAAAGCTTATTTAAATAGATATATGTATTTGGAAATTTATGGATATTTCTAACTGTATTTATCTTTTAAAAATTTTTTAATTTTAATATATGGGACAGTTATATGACCGGAATAATTAAAAAACTTTATTACTGCCGACAACACAATAGGGCTTTTAGTGTATTCAAAATATTAATGATATCAAATGCAACTGAGTAATAAAATTTTAAAATTAATTTTGTTGTTAATACGCTGCATATTTTTCATTTTTCACAAAAATCTATAAAAAATATTATATTGGCATTTAAAAATATAACAAATGATATTCAAAAATAAACAAAAGTTTATGAAAATCCAAAAAAAATTATCAATTTATTGATAAAATCTATTTGAAATAACAACAAAAACCAAAAAGTATATTTTCCATAAATCAGATGTGAAGGCGCCGGGTGTTCGTATGAATATTTCAATTTTGAGACTATATTTTACTTTCTTTAAATGACTGTATACAAGTATAACAAATTTTTAATACATAATAGCAGATAGCAAAAATGGCATCTACATAACTATAAATAAAAGGAAATACTTTAATTTTCAGTGAGTGTTTTAAGTGCTCCGTACATAAAGTTTCCAATAACTATTACGATTATTACGCCATTTTGATTTCATGTAAAGAGGGTCGTTTGGGACGTATAATGCATTTATGAAATTGAAATTGTGATATATTTATGATTCCAAAGTGATAGGTGAAATTTTTATTACGGCCATTACCATTTGTAAATAAATTAGTCGAAATTACACCTGCATTATTTTATCTGCAGGCAGATTTCGAAATGGCCACTGCCCCAACTACCGTTCGAGCTTTATAGTCGACAGCAGAAAAACAGCTATTACGAGCGCGGCGACAAAAAAAAAAGAGAGAACGTTAAGAAAAACACCGAAATCGATAAGTATAAAGTGTATGGAGTGGATTAGTGCTCCGAACGTGAAATGGTAGGTCCGCTTTTAGTGTGCGCTTATTTTGCGCGTGCACACGACCAAATAAGGGATGAAAAAGGTACAAAGAGGATTGCGAATTACAAGTAAAAAATGATAGGGCCGGACCCATAGGGGTTTCCCCCATAGAAAAGAATTTCAGTAATAAAGTTTGTGTTGTAAGGATGATTCGCATCGAGAGCACAACTTGCTCCTGCTCCCGTTCCTTTTTCCTTTTCGTTGTGCGTCTTATTAAATTAGGCACTACAGACACCAGACCATAGATAAAGACGGATAAAGCAATTTTCAGAATTGCGCTTTTTAATGTCAACATTCCATTCTTTGAGTTTTTTTCGGTTCCCTCTCAGTTTTTTTCCTTTTTTTTGTTTTTAATATTCTCATTCTCATTGTATATATGTAGATAGCAAGAAAAAAATGCAAAGCTCAAATCTGGCATTTGGCATTTTTTCACCGGCATCTGAGAAATATTTTACATTTCTTATATAAAGGGAGCCCTTATTCAAATCACATCCGTAATTAAAATTTAGTCTGTATCTTGACATTAAATTAAAGATATGGTTTATTTATGATAATATTTAATTTAATATTGCGAGGGAGTGATTCGGAGAGTTAAATTTTCAATTGTTTCTTGCCTCCATAAATACATCCCTCAGGGTACACCCACTAACATTTCGCCATTATTCTTATTAATTAATTACCTTTTATAAATTCCGTTTTTACTTTTTACGCCGTTATTTCAGTTACTGTTGCAAAAAGGATTATACTTAAATGTTGACATTTGAGCTTAATTAGTTTGAAAATTAATCCAGAATAATACTGCAGAGATATAATTAATTAATGTCGTCATATTTGAAACAACATAATTATTACAGCAAAGTAAAGTTTTAAAATTTTACATTTATTTTTACAGATAATATGATCGTGGTTTATACGGCTGATGTCTTAAACTGAAACCATTAAAAGCGGTTCCATTGAAATGAAAAATGAAAGCAATTATAAGCGGTGTGCACTTGCGAGAAAAGAAGAGGGTGCGAGCAAAGCGGAAGTTGTGTTTTAGGTGACGCATTTGTGAACGTGTGAACTCACTTCACTGATTCCTGCGATATTATCCTTGCCAGTCCTGTCTTGCAGTCGGTTATTTATGTGAGTGCCGACTTCGCCACCCTCAATTACAGTACTATTCAACCTCATAATCGTGTATGCTTTTTCTACACCCTTCTTGGCTTTATATACTCATCATATACACACTTAACAGAGGCCAACATAAAGAATCCGAGCGGGCTTTAGAAAAACACAGACTGGAAGACGAAAAAGTCGAGAATACGTACTAAATGTAAAAAGTAACTACATTTTTCTATATTAGTATTTTTTATGCGGTTTCTGGAAAACTTTATTAAAAAACCAAAAGAGAAAGAATGAAAAAAAAACAACGTCACAAAAAAAGAATGAGCAAAAACAACGAAGGGGATGAATAAGCATGAAAATAAATTAGTTTATGATCTGTGGCAGGGTGGTGGCTAAGCTCGGAAAGTTTCGCGCTTGGACATAAAACAGTAATTTAGGACTAAACATTCCTAACATACGTGTCATATTCAACTGCATTTTGCAACTACCCCTAATATCGTTTAGGGCATTTCTGCAGATAACTGTGCATATTTTTGCAGCATCTGTCGAATAAACTCGCCAAATATTAGGACCGTTCCGCATGTTTTTTTTGATGTACGAGTCAACTTTGGAAATTTATCACTTTCGAGTAATAATAATAACTTAGGAGTGTACGCCTCGGCGAAATAAATTTACAATGACGTTTATAGCGCAATTTTTCGGTGGCATCCTCGATCGCCCTCGAGACAATATTATAGCTTATATTTACTCTTTATACTTTGTCACGGAGAAGACATATAATGGAAAGCATCTCGATCTGGAAATATTTTTTTCCTTCGTATACTTTTTTGACATAGTAAATTTATAATATATATTTGTAGATTTCTAAATGAAATTAGGGACACTTTTTGTGAGACAAAACATTTGAGGCTAACATTTTTAAAGAAGTCATCATTTTATATAGAGGGTGGTGAACATTAGTTTAAAAAAATAATTATTGAATACAATCTAATTAATTTATCAAAATGTAAATGAAATAATTAACTTCATTTTGGAGTTAAAAATTTAAATAGATGTTATTTAATAAGCCCACAGTTAGTAAAATCCTAAAACAGAATATTTTAAATAAATTTCCATTTAACTACAATGATCTTAAAAATTTATTATTTGCTGTTTGAGCTTAATGATTCTGTTTCCTTAAAATATTTTTTTACCAATAAAACAATAAATAAATTACATAGTTTCATTAATTTTGAGATGATATTCTATTTATGTTTTGATTTAATCGAATCTCAATGTCTGTCATTAGAAAATAAAGCCTTCAAAATTGAACATCCAGTATAAAAGGAATTATTAGCAAAATAAATGACAAAACGTAGAGCTTATAAAATGAGGTAGCAAAGTTGGCGGATAAAATAAAGTTAATAAAACAAAAAATAAAAGAAGAAGAAGTGAGCAGGGAAAGTTGGCAATTAAATTGGAAAATTCATTTAGCATATCCGGGAGAAATTTATAAGCCCCCTGTAAGCTTAACGAGAAAATGGATATTAATATTTTTCGAAATACTTTCCAAGTATATAAGTTTAGTTTTAACCCTTTAAATTAATTAAGTCCCCCCTCAACATAATAATGTGCAGGCCGACATCGTGCGTTTTTTTATTCCTCACGTTCTGCCGCGCGCGGCTCCCTTTTAAGACGTCACGGGAAAACGATCGCTTTGGGAATAGGGGATGCATGAAATTAAAACCGTCCAACGGAGTTATATTTAATTTCATAAAAATATTACGTAAATTATTCATCGCAGACACTCGCAGTGTCGAATTTATAACGTTGAAATTTTCATTACGAAAATTACCAAAGTAAAAAGTGTACTTGATGAGCACCGGTGCAAAAGGGCGCGCGCAAACATTAAGGCTCTTTGTTTTGTGCACTCGGCGAATATGCAAATAGAAAAATTCTTACTATATCAGATAGGACCGCTTTAATGTTCGCACTGTAGCGACATTCGATCGGTAATGTTGCATTAACGGACAATAATAACAGTGGATAATCAGTTTTCGTTCAATTTTAGTCCATTTAATTTGAAATCGTAGCGCTGTTGTGTACAGTGTGCAGCGCGAATGGCTTTCGAATCAAGCCATGTAATTTATGTTTATGCGTGCAAATGTTTTCATTCGGATGCCCCGTTTGTGTTTATAATTACGTGTGCGCTGCAATAATAATAATAATGTTGACTCAATAGATGCTCTTATTGCAAATATTATTAATGCCGATAGAGTTGCATTGCTTATTATTTCATTCATTCCACTGAAATTAAAAATTTTGTTACTTTAAATAAAAAATAAATAAAACTTAAAATTAAACGTATAACAAACAATTGTTTAATATCGGTAGAGTTTTTATTTTTATCAAGTGGAAAAATGGTGGAAATCACCTGAGCAAGAATAATTGGGTAGTAATTTTTGAACGCATTTATGCACAATTGCATTGGAAAAGTAAATAAAAGCCAAAATAATTTTAAAACAACGCCGTAAAAAGTAACGACTTGCAATGAATGTTTTAGTGCGTTTTGCATAAAATTTATGAATAGACAAATGAAAAATTAATTTTAGTAAAATAAAACGGTCCTGTTTGCTACGTCGGAATTCATTTACTAGGAAATATAACCAGAGCAGGGCCAATTAATTCCGGCAGTCTCAAGTGATTAATCGGAATTTTACTATAACAGCTACAAAACTAATTTTAAATTCGATATAGTTTTCATTGCACAAATTTCTTCTTTTAATATTTACGATTGTTATATATGTTCAAAACATTCAAAAAGTATTGCAAAAGCATTAATTTAAACTTAATGTAAAATACAAATTGTTTGGGGTAACTTTTAGTTAACTGCCCTGCACATTTGACAAAATACTTCCCGGCGCCTTCACAAACGATAATTTGGTTTTTAATGCCTTAAAGTTTTTAATATCTTGTTTTTATTTTAAAAATGAATAATTAAAGTGCTTTCAAATAGTTATTTTAAAAAATCACTATTTAATCATTGTTTTATAGTTTTTATCACAAAATTTTCTTTGATCTAACTAAAGTAAAGTAAGAAATTACTGCAAGACTAATTTTGTTGTTTCTCACTCATTATAATCATAATCATGTATATATAGCAAATCCAACTACGTGGCCAAATATCTTAACATCCAATTAATTAATAAAATAAATAATGCATTTGAAATGATCAAAAATCAGGTAGAAAAATGACCAACAGTAAACTTTGTGAATCAATGCTATTAAAATTATATAAGAATTGATATCGCATTCAATAAAATCAAACATTAGTTAGCAAATACAGTCAATAATTTTGTTTTAAATTGCCTCTATTATTTTAAACAAATAATACTTCCACTACAAATGTGAACGTATAAATTATTGAATTACAGTGCATTTAAATGGAAACTATTGATAGCACATTAAATTAGTTTGTGCTTGTTCCACAAAGCTCATACAGAAATCACACAAATTAAAACTGAATTGCATTGAAACTGTAATGTTTAATTAAAAATCAAATTTAACTAATTATTAATCACAGAGTTTTTTTTATAAAACATTGATTAAAAAATAAATGTTCTTAACAATTTTTTTTTAAAGTAATATGTTTAAAATAAAAGCAAATAAAAAAAGTAAAAATCCGAAATTGACATTATCTTTTATCATTGCACATAGGATTTTAAAGCTTACATAAATCAATCGCAGTGTAATTAAGCGGAAGTTGGTGAAATTTAAATAAACGAGACGTCGTTTAACGTGCAGCAATAAAGTCTTTTGGTCATGTTAAATGCACGCACACCGTACATTGTCAATACCTATTAAAGGCCATTTATTCTCCTCCAGCAGCGAGTACGGTTGCGATAACTTGCAAGTGATTTTTCCGCGCATAACCTTAATGGAACCTTTTCATTGTACCGGCGGTGCTCGCCAGCCAACAAAAAAAAAAAAACTTTCTAAATTCCGCAATATTATTTGTTGGCAAACAAGGGATGAATTCCGAAAGCGAGCTTCCACATATATTTAAACGTCGGTTGAATGTGGAGAGTAAATATTATGCCTTCTGCTTTGGGTGCCGCTCCGGTCTGCGAATGTATGCGAATAAACATACCGACTAAATAAATTATAAAGTTAATTAATTACCATTTCTAATTTACTCGGGGAATACACAGTGAATGTATACCTGTAAGAGGCACTCTGGGCAATTAATTACAATTACGGGCCGCCGAAAAAATCTTAATTGATTTGATGTATGCTTATTTACGCGCTGCGAAATTGTTTGCCGGATGAAATCCGGTGTGAAACTAATTACAATAGCCATGGGCGAGGATTAAATGGAAAATCTTAAATTTAATAATAAACATTCACTTAGCAAGTGCTTGCTTGCTTGCTGGCGGTGCGAATACTTTAGGGGTGCAGTCAGTATCTCTCTGGGCAACTATACAATGAATTTCATTATCGCGTCACGCTTGCGGCCTGCGAACCGTGAATATAATATTTGATATATTACGTTCTGATTGCATAAATGGAAAATGGATCAGAAAAAGTTTACTCATGCGAATTCAGCTCATCTCATCATCTGATCGGGATTACTCATCGCGATTGTGGTCTCGGCTAATCTGTTTTTATTAATTTTCTTTCCGCACATCTACACCCCGTCCGAATTGCATGCATGGAACGGATAAATCGATATACGTGTCGCACATTTACATACTGTAATTTAAAATTTGCATCCTATATTTTATATACGTATATATATATACCTATAGAATATACATATGTATACAGGGTGTTTCACGAGAGCGGGAGGGCATCGATATATGGAGCACTGTAAAAGAAAACTTATTTTTTTCTTTTTCATACTTAATTTAAGCAAATGCTTCATTCTTGGAAAATATTTTCCACTTCATGATATTTCCGGTTATACCGGAAGTTTCTACTTACTTCATTTTTTTAAATGGAACACCCCAATTTTTAATTCATATTTTGAATCCTTAATAAAAATAAAGACGATTTTATTCAAAAAA